>JAQGBT010004499.1:0-16387 GCA_034698585.1 Disparrhopalites patrizii
TTGGCTCTAAAAGTATTTTCATTCGTCGGCTCAATGCTCCCGCAATGAATACATCTAACTTCCATTAATGTTGTTTAAGCTATATTACAAAATTATTATTTTTTCCTCGTGACCATTGGTTGTTGAATGAAAAATGAATTGTGATCCCCAGTTGAAAACGTTTGCTCACCGCTGTTTTAGAGAAATATTGTTACATTAAACATTAATAATTTTGAGACAAAATGATGCAAAAGTACAAACATTCGCTTCTAAAAATATCTACTACCATAAATACGTATAGAAGTTAACTATCTCAAGTGTGTAAATATTTTTATTAAAATACATATTACATAAACTTTTATTCCCTGCGTTTTTGAAACCAGCATACTATCCTACATGTGGTAACGTTTAATTATTGCTGCTTTACTACTACATTATTTAACGCTGTGTTATATGAACGCACGCATGCGATGATGCGATATTGAGCTATACTGATGGTCACTTACAAATCAACATGGTAGCACAATGGAAGCAGGTCATAGTTCACAGGTTTTTAAGCCACTCGTTAACAAGTTTGCGTATTACTTATTTTAGACAGTATGTCATAGGCAGAAACTTGATCTTACGAAATGAAATATGAAGTATTAGGCTACCTTCTGACGGAAAGAATTGAATTTGTAACCATCAATAACTACGACTAAATTATTAGCAGCGTTAGAATAAGTAAAGTGCCGTAAGCGTTTCTCTACAAAACATGCCAATATGCATTTTGATTACTACCCTGCTCTGATTAAAGTGAGAATATACGTGCCATAGTTAAAACTTGTAATAAATCAGGACACATAAGATGGTCATGCTTCGGGTTAAAACTGACAATTCAAAATAAAATAAAAATATCGCAATTGACCGTCGGCAGCGGTATTAATGCCTAACAGATTACTTTATATTTGCATTTTCTTCGATGACGGCATATTACAGCGTCCTGACATGAAGCCACAACAACGAAATTGCTACTATAGATTTTAGGACATATTGGAATGACTTATTTGTGTCAGCTAGTGCAAACCTGGTGAACACCTCTGAATTGTCGTCGATTACTGCCTTTGTCGAAACACAAAACATCTGTTGGTCAACGAATAGCCAATATCATCTATTAATGAATGCGAAACGGATATTTCAAATAACACTCAAGTGTCGAGAATAGATGTCGCCAGAATATTTAATAATGTTTGTGTGGTGAAGAGGTGTAGAAACCTGGGTTTTAAATATGTAACTAAATGAAACCATGCACATCACCAGCACCACACTTCTGTTATTTCAACCTGGGAACTCTGGATTGAGGTCATGTTTTTGTTGCTTTTCCGTCATCGTGGACCAAGATGCACGATAAATACCTTATAAGCCGTTTTTTCAGAACTTCATACGACTACATTGACACATTCCCATTCCCACGCCAGGAGAAATTCATTTGAGCTGCGGGTTTATATTTTTGAGTCTTTGGATTTAATACAATATTGATGAAAAATTCTTGGTACACCTGAAACTTATCTAATGAAGCATTTCGAGGAAATATTAATGATTTCAGACATTTTTATACGCAATCATGTTGATGTACCACATGTTATTTTGGAATCTGTAATAATCGTTACCACAAGGAATGAAATGGAGGAGTAAATCAAAGCCTAACAGGAAGTGCATAGGTTTGAAAAGCCGAGACACCGTAATATCGCTTTTGGGGTAGTTATATTCTGCGTTGTTTTAACAATAGTTTTAGATTTGCAATCCGATGTGTTTAATATGTAATATTTTCACCCATTTTGCATGCCATAATTTGTAAATGTAAAGGCTTTGGATACAAATAATAGTTCTAGAGGATTTGTACGCAACATAGCTAGCTGCGTTATCCAGAAAGCCAGCGATATAGCTATAATATTTGCTCGGTAATTAGTAAAACCTATATGTAGCAAATGATTTCACGATTGCTCTGCAGCATGCGCGTATAGTACACTAAAACCAATTTTAGTGATAGGCTGATACGAACTTGTAGTGAGGCTTCCAAGATAAAAACAGAAAATGACTAAGGGTAGGTGCCAACTGTGTAATCGCGGGGAAGACAATAATGCTATAATGTTGCAAAAGAGTAAAGATTCTTAGCAAACGTTCTGGAATTTATTTCGAACAAAAAGCGAATATGGTATATGGTAGAATCGTGACACTAGGTGATAATGATTTTGGCTGTGCACACATTATGCCGTAACTTGAGGTACATGTCAGATTATAAACAGACACTGGTGTGCAACGGAATTGGTCGTAGCCACAAGTATTCGTGAATTCTCGTTGCCACACACGTGTACAATCCAAACATTTATCAAATTAATTGGCTTCAGTAGTGCGGCTGTTGCTACAAATTATACACAACTATATAAATCAATGATTCAAACTTCAATCCATCCTCTTATTGCTTTTGGCTGTCAGACGTCGAACAAATGAACTCATTACAAACTTAGATAAAGATGCAGGCAGATAAAAATCACCCGCACAAGTAAATTAACATTTTGCTTATGATTTCTCATAAATAGACGTCAGCTCTTGGGCAATGCGATGCACGCAAGGCACCAGCGTTAATTGCATAACAGTTTTTGATGTTAGCCACACAGCCAAAAAAGTAATTTGAAGTTTTCACATGATCACATTTTTGCAGCATGTAATTATTTAGGCTATGTTCTTATTGCACAAAATTTTGGATAATCTGTTAAAGTCTAAAAATAAAGTTTTATCTGCGTCACCATTTTGCATACGAATATTCGAGATTCCAGAAGCAAATTCCACATATCTTGGCAAAGTAAACGTTTTGTAGCAATCCGACTAAACAATTTATGCCACCAACTAAGTTCGTAGTAAAATTTAATGTAGTTGCCGGCGCGAATGTATTTTATGCAGAGTACCCGAATTAAATGCGCTATTCCGAAGGAAGCTAAGCTAAATAATAAACTCGTTAAATTAATTTAACATCAAATACGTACAGTGGACTCTCGCTATAACAACTCTGACGGGAAGGGCAAAAATGGTTGTTATATGGAAAAGTTGTTATATGGAACATTTAATATGTCTACTACATTTACGAAGGGCGGAAAAATAAAGTTGTTATAGAGAAAAAGTTCTTATAAGGAGAGTTGTTATAAACAGAGTCCACTGTACATGTTTATGGATACAAATAATCGAAGTCTAAGGATTAACTAGCCACAACCATTTCATCTACATATGACATATAAATACTGTATACAACGTATACAGGCTGTCTAGCAACACCTGGGACTAAGTCACTCCGAAGGTTATGAGTAAATTAGCCAGCACCTCCGCGATACAGCCGATCAGCCACGGAACGAAGCTTCGTGGTAACTGTCCAAACGATCCACAATGCACTCCGATGCCTGATATAGATTGAATCATTTTCCTCTCGAAATTGTTGGGCTGGGAAAATGTCCTAGATTTATAGGACATCATTTCCAATTGTCGTTTGCATTGTTCCAATTTAGCAGAAAACGTGTGCACCCGCAGATATCCCAGTATTAGTGCCACGGAAAGGTTCATGGCTGCAAAAAAATTGACGATTCCGACAAAAGGATGATGATGAATGATCCTAATTGTGAAGAAAAAACAAGCGGAGGACACGCCAATTCCAAAGGTCAAGCAGCAGAAGACATTCCAACGATACACGACGTTGAGGAAACCGCCGAACAGTTGTAGGTTCCTTAGCGATGCCACAATGCCTCTGATTTGACGAACACTGGATATTTTACTGCTACAAATTTCAAATAAAAACGATTTTCCCCTAATGATTTTGCACGAAGGTGTTAAAAAGGAATTATCTCCGAAATATCGCAAATGAAATTTTGCATACCATTCCTCGCAAATTATATGCAGCTCTTCGTCGATGCGATGCAGGCAAGGTACTAGCGTTAATTCCAAGATGGTTATTGGTGTAAACCACACAGCGAAAACAAGCATTTCTTCCACAAGCACAGGCAAAGCTAATGCAGGAGGCATTATTTCTCGTAAAACTGAAGAAGTCAGAAAAACCAAATGTGGAAGTTTGTAGAAAAGCGCTCCTCCCATCATCACCAAAATGGACGCAGCCATTGGAAACCATAGGACAAAGAGTTCGTCCAAGGAATACAGCCAAAATTTCAACTTCCTGTTATATCCTGTGGCATTCCTAGGCGGGAAAATACAATTGAACACAAGTACAAACGTCACAGGATGGACCATGTACAATTCTTCGGCCAGAAACAAGCTTAGGCAAGATGCAGAGCCGTACATAATGTACACGGAAAGATGTGCGGGAGAAATATCCCCAGCTAAAATTATTTCCTGGCCAATACGAACGCTGGAGAAGCACACACGAAGAAGGACGTATATTGAAATCAAGGAAAACGCCCAGCGCTTGTATTTGTTGGCTTCTAGCTGTATTTTCGCCTGCTGAATATCAATTTTGAATGGGAACAAGCACAAGCATGACAGAATTCTTAATACCCATAAGTTCCACTTGTATTCCTCTCGGCTCAACATGACTAATTTATGGCCGTGAAGTAATATGTCGGACACAATCTGTATAAGGAAACGAAGGTCACCTGCGTGACGAAACGAGCATAAGGTTGCTGCCGAAATCGTACCAGGCCTGTAAAGCTAGAAAAACTCTTACCAGGATAAACCTTTCTAATTCGCAGTAGAAATGGCAAGAAAATGGCAAGAAAGCTGACAGTTGCTGCTGGAATACTCACCTTTCTACGATATTCTAATTGCAGTAAATTGCCTATTGGAAATTAGAATAGTGCGCATATCTGACGTTATTATTTCTGAGGCTTTTTCATATTTGTAATTATACATAAATGGTAAAAATGTTTTACACACGCCTCCAATTTATCTGGAACAAAGAAGAGACTAAATCCTTACGACTAATTTTTGTGTAGAAGTTATACAGTGGACTCTCTCTATAACAACTCTCCTTATAACAACTTTTCCCTATTACAACTTTATTTTGCAGCCCTTCGTATATGTAGTATACATATTAAACGTTCCATATAACAACTTTTCCATGTAACAACCAATTTTGTCCTTCCCTTCAGGGTTGTTATAGCGAGAGTCCACTTTAGTTTGAAAGACGAAAGCTATACTGTAACAATAAAATACATCGTCCGATTAGACGCAAACTTGAAGACACCGGCTGATAATACTTCTGGCCAATTTACGAACTAATCGATCTGCAAACAGCATTCCCTAACTCAGATGCACGTGCCAGAGTAAATGAAATTACACGTTATACAATCGAACCTCTCTATAACGGTTCCAATTAAATTTGCATATTTTCCCCGTTAAAACAAAAAACCGTTATATTTCTTAAATATTTCTTTAATATTTCTTAAATTTAATTTAATATTTCTTAAATATTTTGTTAAATTTCTGTTAACAATTGGAGAAAGTTTTTGAGGGAAGTTTTGAGCGTTTTCAGCCATCGGTATAGGGAGAAAACCGTTATAAGGGAGCCCGTTATAGAGAGGTTCAATTGTAAATACATACATATATTCTGTAGGTTACAAAGCAAATAAATATAAACATATTAATAATTGCAAGACAAGTTAGTACTATAGATTTCAATACGCCTACCAGTAGCAACAACTACGCAATAATTGCAATAAATCATGCACTGCGTAACATAATGTAAACGAAACCATTAATGGGTCTACCTTTCTTACGACTTCAAGGATAATACCATATTGAATCTAATCGTTATTATACATTCGATGCTTAAGAACCGAATACGAGGAAGTGACCGAATTGCTAATGGCAAAAGCGACTATAGGTAACAAAAATTCTGAAAATAAGCCTCATAAATTTACTGAATATTCCCACCTTGTTCCCACCGGATCCGAAGGTTATGAATACATTTTAAAGTGATTGTGTGAACATGGAAATCTCGACTTAAATACCGAACTTAAATCGGGAATTTTATGGCTTACTAAATACATTTCAAGTGCATGTAATCCTTGTATTTTGTGTATACACAAAATGTATTTTTTGTAATTGTCATATCTATATAGGAAAAACTGTTTTATCCAAAAAGGCAGAATGTAATACAACGCAGAGGAAACAACCATGATAAGTGCGAATTTATAAGGATGGACGCAAATAATTTTAATTTTTCAAATGGTTATACATTTGTACATCACAACATTATTTAGTCCAAAAAATTTTGCATAATGTGTTGTAGTCTAAAGAACAATTTTTTTCTTCATTTTTCATGCCAACATTGGCGATTCTAAAAGGAAATTCCACTCATCTTGGTAAAGCATATGTTTTGTATCATTCTACCAACAGAGCTTATGCCAGTATGCTCCGTAAAATTTAACGAAGCTGCAGCCACAATTGTTTTTATGACACGATACACACTATACAGTGGAGTCTCTCTATAACAAGTCTCTTTATAACAACATTTCTATATAACAACATTATTTTTTCCGCCCTTCGTACATGTAAAGTGCATATTTTATGTTCCATATAACATTTCCCAGTAACAATATTTTTTCCTCTTCCCTCTAATGTTGTTATAGTGAGACTCCACTGTATATACACGAATAATCAAATTCACTTTTCTGCGATGGACCAAGCTAAATAATACATTTGTATACAAACTCAATAAATTAATTTTAAATCAAATGATTATTCACATTTTTATCAAATAAGTATGTGTTTATGGAAAACAAATAACAAATATCTAAGGATTAACTAGAGTTAAAAATCCTAAGAATTAATTAATTAATGTCTATAAGGATCAACTATAGTTACAGTTATAGCAAATAACATATACTATGCACATATTACGTAAAGTGTATACAGTGAAGTCGAAGTCTCTCCGTAACAAGTCTTTTTATAACAACATTTCTCTGTAACAGCATTATTTTTCCAGGCCTTCGTACATGTAACGTGCATACTTAATGTTCTATATAACAACTTTTCCCTGTAACTTTTTTTGCTCTTGCCGTCAGAGTTGTTATATAGAGACTCCACTGTACAGACTTTCTACCAATCCCCCAGACTAAGCCACTCCAAAGGTTATGAGTAAATTAGCCAGCACCTCCGCGATACAGCCGATCACCCACGGAACGAAGCTTCGTGGTATCTGCCCAAACGATCCACAATGCACTGCAATGCTCGATATGGATTGAATCAGTTTCTTCTCAAAATTATTGGTCTTAGAAAATGTGTCATATGTACGGGACATCATTTTCAATTGTCCTTTGCATTGTTCCATTTTAGCAGAAAACGTGTGCAACCGAAAGTATCCCAGGATTATCGCAACGGACACGTTTATGGCCGCAAAGACTGTAACCATTCCGACAATAGGATGTTCATGAATAATCCGAATAGTGAAGTAGAAACAAGTGGAGGACACGCCAATTGCAAAGGTCATGCAGCAGAAGACGTTCCAGCGGTAGACGACGTTGAGGAATCCGCTGAATAGTTGAAGGTTCCTGAGCGATGCCACAATGCCTTTGATTTGATGAACGCAGGACATTTTGCTGCTGTTCATTTTAAATTAAAACGCTTTTTGCATTATGACACTATACACAAAGATACCGTCAATACATTACGACGTCAATAAATTAGCAAATGAAATTTAGCATACCATTTCTCGCAAATTATGTTCAGCTCTTCGTCGATGCGATGCAGGCAAGGCACGAGCGTTATTTCCATAACCGTTATTGGCGTAAGCCACGCGGCTAAAACAAGCATTTCTTCCACAAGCACAGGCAAAGCTAATGCAGGAGGCATTATTTCTCGTAAAACTGAAGAAGTCAGAAAAACCAAATGTGGAAGTTTGTAGAAAAGCGCTCCTCCCATCATCACCAAAATGGACGCAGCCATTGGAAACCATAGGACAAAGAGTTCGTCCAAGGAATACAGCCAAAATTTGAACTTCCGGTTATGTCCGGTGGCATTTCCCGGCGGAAAAACGCAATTGAACACTACTACAAAGGTCACAGGATGGACCATGTACAATGCTTTGACCAGAAACAGGCCCAGCCATGCTGCAGAGGTATACATAAAATATACGGAAAGATCTGTGGAGGTAATATCCTCTGCCGAAAGTATTTCCTGGCCGATTCTTATGCTGGCGAAGCACACGCGGAAAAGGACGTAATTGGAAAGGGCGGAAAAGGCCCAGTGTTTGAATTTGCGGGCTTCCAGCTGGATTTTCCCCTCCTGGATGTCAATTCTGAATGGAAACAAGCACAAGCATGATAGATTTCTTAAGACCCATAAGTTCCACTTATATTCCTCCCGGCTTAACATGTTTGAGCTACGGTCCTTCTGAAATACGTTGTACCGAGCCTCGGAGTATTAGGCTGTTGCGGATGCAGTAATATACTGGCATGATGTGGTTTGGAGGAGAATTGGTCTGATCTTATCATGTGAACGGCCTGCATATTGTCAGCCGTAATGGTTAGGTATACATACATATATTATATGAAGCATTTATGTAATTATATCTAAATTGGGAAAAACAGCAACAAACGTTTTAACATTTACCTGCACCAGGCATGTAAAGCTCGACAAATTCTTGCCGCGATAAACCGTTCAAATTTGTAGCGAACCTGGCAGGGAAATAAGCAAACAGTTGCTATAGTAACATAACTTTTTTATGATTGTCTAATTGCAGTAAATGTTCTATTGGAAATTGCAACAACGTTATTATTTCTGAGGCTGTTTTATGTAGCTTTTCAAGTCAAAATATTTAACACACGTGTCCTAATTTATTTGGATCAAAGAAGAGATTGTAAAAGCCTATTTTGATGGTACGACTAATTTTTGTGTAGAAAATTCAGAAATGTTGTTTTAAAGACGAAAGCTGTAGCAATAAGAGGTGTCGGCTCATAAAGTGCAGGCAGGCACGGAGACATCTGCTCATAGTACTTCTGGCCAATTTACAATGTAATCGTTCTGCAAATAGTATTTCGTAACTACAAGGCGCGTGTATATGAAATTATACGTTTGCAAGGAAATTGGTCGTGACTACAAGCAATCCCGTTGGCTCAAAGGTGTTAAAGCAAGACATTGATCAAGGTATACATAATCCGTTCCAATATTCTGTGTGTAGTCTGGAATTATGTACAATTATGAAAACAACCGCCTCAGTTTCATTCTATATGTATTCTGTCGTATGAAAATTCTGAGAACAAGTTTGCAGTGTATAGGTGCTAACGTAAGGCAACTTGTAAATACATAAAAGTTAATACATTTAATATAATGTAAATGAAAAACCAACTTGGAAACCAAAATA
This sequence comes from Disparrhopalites patrizii, assembly GCA_034698585.1. NCBI lineage: Eukaryota > Metazoa > Arthropoda > Collembola > Symphypleona > Sminthuridae > Disparrhopalites > Disparrhopalites patrizii. The sequence goes on from JAQGBT010004499.1 coordinate 9,320, forward strand.
AGGAAATATGCAAAATCGGCAATACGGGCTTCTTAAATTAAACATTGTTTCAGTTTTACATATATATTCTGCAGATTCCCAAGCAAATAAATATTATAATATTAATAATATGCAACAAATGATATTATAAAACTATAGATTTCAGGCAATGCCCAGATTACTAAAGAGGAGATGTAGTAGCAACAATAATTACAGTAACGCATACAATAATATTACAATAATGTCGTCCCACAATAATTGTAGTAAATCATACACCGTGTAACATTAAGTAAACAAAAATATTTAATAGGTTTGCCTTTATTACGGCATGATGGAGAATACCTCTGAATCTGTTCGTTATGTATGTATCTATTTTGGGTATATGTAAATTAGTTAGTTACGTCCTAGTATACATACATACATTGTGTATTTTGCTTTATAAATACTCAATTTGCCTTCGTATCATCATTTTGAATTCTGAATGTAAACAGACATTGTTGTAGTATTACAACATACATATGTACATATAGGTAGGGTAATAGTTGGTAACGTTTTTTGAAGAGTAATATTCTCTGGCCTAGCCTGTTTTTTTAATCACATCATCATCTCTGTCTCAGATTCAGATTGCTCTTTTTCCTCTCTTCCATTTTTCTTGTTCTTTCGTCTTTGCACGTATCCATCTTGATTGCGTCTCCCTTTTTCCCCTCTCCCTCCTTTATCTCGGTCTCTTCCTCTCCCCCGTTCTGTTGCGTACATCTTGGCATCCGTATTTTTTATCGCTTCGATCCTTGTCGGAATTGACTAGATACATGAAGAGAACGAGAGAGAATGGGCGAGACGAGAGTGAGGAATACAATAGAGCGAGACATAAAGGAGATATGGAAGAGCGAGACATAACAACGAGACATGAAAGAGGGACAAAACGTGCGGAACAGCAGAGCAAGTCATTGGTCTACATAAGTGCGTAAATGTTTTATTGGTTTGCCTACATTGGGATTTTTACAGGCAAAAATAATCACTCTGATTGGTCTAATCATGAATAAAGATTGTCCTTGCGAATGAGCAATACCAAAATAGATACAAATTTTACATGTTGGTATAGAGTCAGGGCCCACAAAAAATGGTTTACAACCCGTGGCAAAATAGGTTGTAAAACAACAGTTAAAATGTGTGTTATGTGGTAATTTGCGCTTCATGTATGACACGTGGCTAATGACGACGAACTGGGTAAAATATCGTTCCACATGAACTGAACTTTTCCCAGCAAAATTGCTGGGACACGTGCTAAATAAACGGCTTCTTCTTGATGTGGCATATAAATCGGTAAGCATAAATTTTTGTAATCAGAATATGAAAATTGTTGCTATCGTTAAATCTTCGGCACGTAAGTGCTAGTATAAAAGTCTATAGACTTTATGAAGGACAAATTTTGTTCAAATTCCCAGCGACCGTTTCACAGGATACAAAGTTCTAATTGAAAATATTGGATAATGCTACTCACATCTTTTATTATGGCCTACAATCGAATATAAAGTTTATCCAAGCATGTGTTTAGCACAGGACTCTGTTTCAATAGCTACGATTTGTACCTACATTTGACCTACGATTTTTACGTATTTGCTGGCAATCCATACGACTTACACCAAAATGATGTCACTATACGCAAAATTATCCCGTCTTCAATTTTATCCGGATCCAAAAGTAATGAATAAATTTGCAAGAGCTTGTGTAATGGTTCCTAGCAGCCACAGTGAATAGTTGCGCTCCACAGTCATAAATGTTCCAATGCGAATCGCAGTGATTGGAATGGCGTTAACAGTTCTCGTTACAAATTTCCTTGAATGCAACAAGCACACCGATTTGTGAATTATAACCTTCAAATTTCTCTTGCATGCTTCCAACGTCATCGGAATCGCGGGTGCTCTCCAGAATGTTATCAGGTTGGCTGGAAGGACTATAGCGGTTGCACAGATATTGAATGTTCCTACTATCGGGTGATTGCCAATGACTCGCACTCCGAAGTAGGTGCAAAGGGTGGGCACAGAAATGCCCATTGTAATTGCACTTAGAAAATTCCATTGCTGACAAACATTGAGCATGACGCAGTATAGATGGATTTCTTTCAGTTTCGTCAGGATGTTGGAAATATTCCTCGGATACATTCCTGGTTTATGGATGCTAAGATTTACCCGAAATTATTTATTTCAACAGTTTTACCCCAGAAAGTTTCCATAATAATCGGCAAAAACCAATAAACGCTAATGCATACGTTCGGGGAAGCAGGAAATGAAACAATGAAAAATGAATTTTTTCTTACCAGCGCTCAATTTCTATTAGCTGAAAATATATTCTCGACAAAGCAAGAATAATGATTAGAATAAACACTACACTTGATGACAACCAAAATAAAATGACGAGTTGCTCTTCCACAAGGAACGCCAAATACAAGAAAAGATTCTTAGTTGCATCGGAGATGATTGACTGCACAAGGATAGGAAGGTGAGGGTTCATAATAATCACAGCTACATCCATGAGAATCATGAATACAAGAATGGCGGGGATGGCCAACACAAATATTTCGTCTGGCGTGTAACACCAAAATTTAATACCCCGGCTGGAGCTTGTGGTTGCAGTGGCTGGGAAAATTTGGTTGAACAGAATCGTGAGCAGCGTAGGATGTGAAACGTATTTTTGTTGGGCCATTACCATTCCCAAGAACGAAACGATGGAATAAAGAAATATTAAGGATAAATTTCGAGGAGATACGCTCTCGTTGAACAAAATTGCCTGAAGCCCTCTCACATACACAAACGCCAGGCGGAGTATTGTATAAGAGAACCAGGTAGAAAATACCCCCCGGCGAAATTTCCCGGGTTTGTGCCATATTTTGCCTTGCTTTGAATCCACCTGGAATGGAAAGAGGCAGGTCCGAGAGAAAATTTGCAATAATTGGAAATTCCATTTGTATTCCTTTTTAGTTAACATAACGATTGTGATTTAAAAAAATGGAAATATCCTTCTTTTAACTGCTTGGACAACCTATTGAACGCTTCGTGGTTGCAAAATGCTAACCATGGTGACCAGTTGTTCCGTGAAAACCAAATGCGTAAATGTTCACTGTCACTGTTATGTGTTATGGATATGTCCTTTAAGATTTTTGGTGTCAGCAATTAATTAATCGATCTAATTGGTTTAATATTGAACAAATTAGCTAGTCCGCCGGGACGAACAATAACAGGACACATGGAATTCTGGATTTAGGACTTCAGAAATGATTGCCATCTCGCAGCTATAGTAGTCCAGCCACATATTTGAGATAAGCCTTCGTAGTAACTTTTGATCCAATTAAAATTCATCAGCCGCTATCGGTTGAGAAGCATTTTGTGCGGTACAGTGGAGTCTCTGTGTAACTCTCTATACAGTGGAGTCTCTTTACAATAACATTTCTCTGTAACAACATTATTTTTTCCGCTCTTCGTACATACAGCGGACTCTCTCTGTAACAACTCACCTTGTAACAACTTTTTCTCTATACCAACTTTATTTGCCAGCCCTTCGTACATGTAGTATACATATTATATGTTCTATATTACAACTTTTTCATATAACAACCATTTTTGCCCTTCCCTTCAGAGTTGTTATAGCGAGAGTCCACTGAATAAGGTACATATTTGATGTTCTATATAGCAACTTTTCCTTGTAACAATATGTTTCGCCATTCCCTTCCGTGCTGTTATAGAGAGACTCCACTGTAACCAGATTTATCATTCCTCCACAGCATTTATATATTATGGATTTGTTCTACAGAAATATGTTTCTGCATCAACATTTCTGTAAAACAAAAATGTTTCCCCGCCGTTCACAATAGAATACACATGCAAGAAGTTCCCAATAACATTCATTTTTTGCCGGCAAAATGGTCAAACTAAACACCGCGCTTGAGCCAAATCATAACGTTTCAAATCGTACTCTGTAATTTGCATTAAAACACATGCAAATTTGTACCTGTTTTAAATGGGAATTTTCTATTTTATTAGTAGTATCATTTCGCTCCAAAATTATGAAATCATGTTCTGTGTAACGACATTATTCCGTAACAACATTATTCGTCCGTCCTTTGAAAGTTGTTATAGAGAGACTCCATTGTATATCGTTCCGTTGGAGCTGAGTTAAAGCCAGCAAAACTGGCACAACGATTTCTGATGTGTAAAATTTGAGTATAGAAATACATACAGACACAATGTTGCGATGTGAAACGGTGATAATATAAAAATAATAACGCATTTTTACGTAAATTAATATAAATTACAGAGTTTATGGTATAGTTGTTGCGGGCCAGTAAAATATAAGAGGGTATATTTAATTGACAATTCAAAAACTATAGATAAAATGTTAGTGAGCAAGGAAAATTTGTTGCGCAAAGAATAAAAACGTATTGGCAATTAACTGGGAGATAACCTCAGCATGCTGAAAATCACGATGCGTGCTTTAATTCTTTTAGGTAGAGACTTGTGTGTATGTACAAGTGCAAAAATGGGAAAAGATATACCTACATAGCGGAATATACGAGGAATAATGGGAACACACGTTGAAGAAATGATACACCAATTAGAACTCAATCGGTATTTAGATGGAAAAATTGATCGCAAACAACTCCGCATTTTTATTTACTTAATTAAATATCTTCTATGTAGCTTTCCTACAAACTAAATGTTCTGTGACAAAGCCGAGAATCGGCGGCAAGTATTTCCACTCCACGTCCATAAATATTCCAGTGCAAACTTCAGTTTTAAAAATGAAGTCAGCCATTTTGCTGCCGAAGATTGAACTTCGGCTGCCAACGTCTTTGTACAATGAATTATATTTATAACGGATCTGCTTCTAGCGGCTAAGTTTGAATACCACACGGTTAATAAATTTTCTCTAAAACGGTTTAAGAGCCACGTTTGCGACAATATTCCTTGGACTATAAAGTTTTTGTTATATTTCAAGGAATACGCATTCATTAGGCATTTTTTGTAATACGCATTTTTTACGTATAATACGCATTTTTCACGCTTTTTTTTATCATGCGCAATTTTTACAATACGCATTTTTTATCATGCGCATTTTTCCGCTAAGTTTTTCCCTACGTGGGTTTACGAATTATTTCCTATACGTCAATTTAATTCGATCCAAAAGTGATGAATAAATTTGCAACGATTTCTGTGATCAAGCCAAGAAACATCGGGATGTGGTTACGTTTCACGTCCATAATTATTCCGATACGAACTGCAACATTGGGAACAGCTCCAACAGTTTTAATAGCAAATTTCCAACGAGGCATGCACTTTCCTGATGTCTGAACTATTACATTCATATTTCGCTTGTACACTTGCATTTTCGCCGGAATGGCGGGTGCTTTCCAGAATATGAGCAGGTTCGCCGGAAGGACACTAAGGGCTGAAAAACAGTTAAACAACCCCGCTATTTTGTGATGGCCAATGACGCGCGCGGCGAAGAAAGTGGAAATAGATGCCACGGTAAGTCCGTGTGTGATTTTGATCACAACGTTCCAACGTTGGCACACGTTAAAAAGGACGCTTTGAAGATGAATTTGTTTTAAATTCGTTAGTAGCTGCATAATATTCTGGGGATGCTGTTGGTGGTTGTGGCTGCTGTAAATTTCACCAGATGCATATAAAATACATATACATATTTGCGTAAACATAATTACGTTAGCAAATATCTGCCAAGATGCGTTGCTGTGCGCTATAGCGCATAGCAATTAAATAAGTCTCGATTGTAATGCCAACCTTACCAATATCGTTGAATTTCATCCAATTGCAGGCATACTTTCGACAAGGCCGGAATAGCTATTACAATGAACGTTAGCGTTGCCGACAACCAAAATGTGATGACGATTTGCTCTTCCACAAGCAATATCGAGTAAAAAATGAGATTATGGCAAATTGAATCTGGGATAATTGATTGAACAAGAATAGGAAGTTGTGGGTATGTAATAATCACAATTATCCCCATTACTACCATGCAACATAGAACGCCAGGAATCACCAGCACAAATAATTCGTCCGGAGTATAGCGCCAGAATTTTTTGAGGGCCCTGGTGGACCCTGGGGCTTCATTGGATGAGAAAATATTGTTAAACACAATTCTCAACATGTTCGGATGTGATACATAATTTTGCTTGGCCATTGCAAATCCCAACAAGGAAGTGGAACAATAAACAAATATCAAGGAGAATTCTTGAGGAGTTACGCTCTTGCTAATTAAAATTGAATCAAACGCTCTCACATAGATAAATAACAGACGAATGAAAGTGTAAGCGATCAGTATGAAAAATCCCCATTGGCGAAATTTTCCTGACTCTGGCCATATTTTTCCATGCTTCGCATCTACCTGGAATGGAAAGATACACGTAGCGGACAATAATTTCAATACCTTGAAATTCCAGTTGTATTCCGCTTTGCTCAGCATGGCGAATATAGCTATGCTCGCTTAAATTTGACTTGAGTAGTGTTTCAACGATTTTTATTTCGAAAATGGAACTTTGACAACTTTGTCAACTTCGTCTGCAGAATCGAGACTTTGGCTGCAAAATACCAAAAGGTGCCTTCCGATTTTCCCTAAAAACCAAATGCACAAATAGATTTGAACATATTTACGTCAGAATTTACGAACGAAAATAATTGCTCTAAACGGACAAATTTAGAAAACTTTACATTGTCCCCAAAGACGATCGATAACGAGAGCAGTTAATTCTTTCAAATGGATTGACACGGGCCCGAGGAAATAAATTGCATCCTGCCACAAGGTGATTATTATGTGCCAATTTGGTACTCAACGATACGACAAGACACGAGCGTACATATATGTTTAGCTCAGAAGGATTTTCCACGGCTTGTCATTACACATGAATTAAACTATTACTGCCCCGAAATTGGCATAAGGTAGCGAATTCGGCTGTGTACGACATGCGTTTTGTTGATGAAAGATAATGCATTACAAGGTGAGATAATGTGCGCCAACAGTATTTATGTATGTACCATATATAAAAGGTGTTCTTCGTGGATATATGTATACTGTCGC
>JAQGBT010004500.1:0-16379 GCA_034698585.1 Disparrhopalites patrizii
GTCTTTTAAAATCTTTTGAAACGATTTTCTAAATTAAACCAAAAAAATGTCGAAAATAATTTTGGTCTGCCTTCTCTTCGTCTGCGTTGCTCAATTGCATGCTCAATCCTACAACTGCAAAAATCCTCCTCCAAGTCCGGGTCAATGTAAGTACTTTCCTCAAAATAATTTTCTTGGTTAATTGCAAATTTTTTATGGAAAATTTAGGAATCGTAAAAGCATCATTTTATTTCTGCAAAATTATTATTATAATTGTTTTTTATTTTACTAGTTCGACCGGACGCCCGATGCGCAGGGACTAACAGGTACCAGGGTCAGACGTGGTGCTGCAGATGTAATGGGCCACAGGCTCAAAATCAAAAACCCAAGCCGAAAGGCGCTGGCTGGTGGGCTTCACGTAAGAACAACAACACAATTTAAGCAAGCATCAAAGTCACTTTTGTGTGTTATTTTTTTAAGTAAATTTCTAATATGTTTATGGCAACAGAGAAATTTTTTAAATATTTTATCGGAAAAATGTATAGAATTCTGTCCCGGACAGCAAGCAACGACGACGGCCGCTACAACCGCCTCCACGACCGGATCTACGACCGGATCTACAACCGGTTCCACGACCGGCTCTACGACCGGTTCTACGACCGGATCTACGACTGGCTCCACTACAGCGTCTAGCACTAGCACCACTGGAGGCAGCAGCTAATCTAGTAATAGAAACTCAGCCTTATTTGGTTTCTTTCACCCTCGTTTACTCCCTTTCGTGAAAATAGTATAAAAAATTAGGTGTGCACATTTGAAATATTCATTTCCATTTGATGACGTTGGCCATGTTTAATCTAGAATTAAATTGACGTTAGTTGAAACAAACCTTGTATGCGCATTTAGCCACCATTTCATGCTTTAATATTTCGATCCATCCAATAACATTTCTCTTTTTCGACCTGTAAACATTGGCTTAAAGTATTAGAAAAAAAGTATCATCAGCAATGAATACAAATTTTGAATTTCTAATGGAAAAAAGTTCTAATGGAAAATATAGAAAAGGGTTATTATATAGAAAACGCTAGAAGTACAGACGACTCTCTCTCTTTATAACGGTTACCCTTAACTCAGAAAATGGTAATTGTAATGTAGGCATAAAAGAAAATACGTTTTCATTTCACCTTTACCAAATGGACTTAATTTTTGGATTTGTTTTTTGAATTATACCCTTCGTATGTGCTTATCCAGGACTATTATTTACTATATAGCCATCACAGCTATACGGACGGTAAATTAATGCTGACATCTGCACGATTTTTAACATTACGCTGTGATGAATGCACAATTTTTTATGAGTGCTTGTCTATAATGGTAGAGGAAATCAAAAATTTTCATCGATTTTTATTTATCAAAATATCAAAAATGTTTGCTTCGTTAGATAAGAAAAATATCTATAGGATATGTGAACAGTCAGTTTTTAATGTGCGTTAGCACTTAGCACTGGTTTATAAAGATTGTCATAACTAATTATACGGATTTAGGCATATTGTGTTTAAATATAATATAACGGCTAATTAATCTATAAATACAGTTTATTTTTGTACCAGCATGCCCGCATAGCTCATATTCATGATCACTAACATGTACATATACATAAAATATAAATAAACAGCAACATAAAAATAAAAACTATCTATAGGTGTAAATTTGTAAAATGAATTTTGATTACGTCGCAGATATTAAAACCTATACATATTACGGTTTGTCTTGCAAATTGTCCGATCATCTCATCCGGAGGAAACATCAATTTATGCTAATTAAATTTAAGAAACAAATCCGGTTATCATCATCGAAATTTTTAGATTTTTTTACCATCCGCTTGTGAGATATCTAAAATGTCCTTATGTCCTGTCAGGAGTCACCACCAGGCCAATTTATGGCACTTGTTACTTCCCACACGTGCGGCATATGCCAATTTCATCTTGCCTTAACTTTCTCCGTTTCTTCCGCCGCTGTCCGCCATTTTCCCCTTCTTCAAGATTTGCCAAATTTGTTCTAGAGCATGGTAATATCACCCTTTAGGTTTGTTGCGAAACATTTGGTTCCAAATTTTACCAGAAACGATGTTATACATTTTATATATATATGTTTCTACATATCGTCGTGTCAAAACTGACCAAGTCCTATGTAAACCAAGGAATGGCATCCGAAAAAATAAGAATTAAAATTCGAATTAAAATACGTGTTTTTTCCTAATTATGAATACGAATTTAAATTTCGGATATCTAAACTATAAATTCTAATTCCAATACAATTTCATTCAAGTATTCAGACATATGAATGCGTATTCACATACTTTTCGAATACCTTTAAAGATGTATTTGCAATGTAATCTGGCATAATTTTAAGCTTGAAATAAACGCAAAATCAATACACAAAATTATAAATTAAATAGGATTTTGCAAAAATCGATGTTTTTAAGGACAAATTAGTTATATTACTACCAACTGAAAAAATAATTGTTACAATATCTTGATTTTGCAAAAAAAAAAAACTTCACCATAATGAAGACATTGTCGGATGCCAATAAAGTATCGGAATCCAAATCTCAAATTTTGAATACGAATTTGAATTTTGAATGTATTTGTAATTATAAATTCCAATTAAAATATTTTTCTAACAAAAATATGGATACTAATTTCGATTAAAATATTGAAAAATATGAATATAATTCCGATTTGAATTCGAATACCGATTCCGATGTCATACATTGGTTAAACATATAAGAAAAAACTGGAAAATGCGATTATCCTTCAGGTTAGCCTGAAGACTATCTATTAAAAATTCTATTAAAAACCGCTCTGATGTTAAACCTTCTGACGAAAATCCACTAAATGTTCTCGCTTAGCAATTCTGGAAACTTGCCTTTCTAGCATTCTAATGAGCCAAATAGTGTTTCTCTAAGCCCTGTTATACATACAGCCGCTATAAGTGCTAGCGTCGGTTGACTTTCATATGAAACATACATGGCACCAAATATAAATGTACTTACTTTGGAGTTCGGATGTCCGATGTCTTTGTCGTAATCTTTGGCCTGATTACAAGTCTTGTAACGTCCTTAAAATTGCATGCGTTCGTCTGTGCTTTAGCAAATTTACGCCTTCCAATTTATAGTTTATCAAACCACGTGAAAAATGTCAAAACATAAAATTTATACCATGAAGCGGTACTTAACTGAAATGACAAATGAACAAGTGTACACTAGAGTATTTATTAATATACTCTGTTTCTCTAAAAAAGCTGTAAAATATTTTTAAAAGATTTTTACGGGATTCCGTGCCTTTTGAGAAACACTTTTGCGAAAGTAATTACGCGGCTTTTGTCAGAGGGTGGAACTTTCCACTGGAAAGACACTTGCTTGTATTTCCACTTTGTTTATTTTGCTGCTGATGCTGACGTATGACCATTTCCATATCTTTTCCGGAAAGTCACTGTGTGGAGAGTGGAAATATTGTGATAATATGCATATACCTACTATTATGTTTATATTTACCTTACTAATTTCCTTATGACCAAGTTAAAGGCATAAAAAGACTTGGTTGACTCATATAGTTTCCAGTTTCAGGGTTCTATTTCGGATATTATTTTTATTTTTAGATAATGTGGACGATAAAGTGGCCCTTGCTCCGCGCACTTCGGCCATTCTTTCTCTCTCTCGCTTATTACTGAATGCACCCTTTCCGCACCTGGAAAGAAGAGCACACCTGAAAATCGGGGAAATAATTTTTTTAATTTTTTTTAAATAAAAATAGTTTTTAATTTTCTTCTTTCATTTCTCTTTTCACACAGTAAATGTAATGGTCTATTCTTATTTCGTACTCATTGCTATTTCTCTGACCCTTGTATGTATAGGTAATATCTTTTATATCAAAACTATCGAGCTTGATGCTGAAATTCGCAAGAAAGGGTTACTTTTTCCCATCGTAAACGAGTAGAAATTTGTGCAAACACGTCAATAAATGGAGCCAATTTTTTTTTAGTATTTGGTGGGAAATTAAAATTAATTAAAGCAAATTATTAAAACAAATTACTAAAATTATTAAAACAAAAATGTTGCAGACAATTAAAAGCGAATTTTTTTAAAAAAGTTATCACGGTCAGTAATGAAGAAAAAACAACTCACGAGAAGTCCAGACTGGTTTTCTACGACACGCAATGTAATATTCTTTTTTTTTATTATTGAGTAAATCCAGCGGGTTTAGCATTACGAGTGTGCGAATAAATCTGAATACCATGACTCTTACAAGTGAAATCAAAATTATAGTAAATCATGTAGCTTTAAAATTATATAGACGTACATTTCTACGGAACATAATGTGTATGTAGCAAGTAAATGATTTATTTGGTTCATACCATTTGGAAACGTTTCTTCCTCTTTAGCAAGTATTACTCAAATAAGTTTTTTCACAAACAAGGAAACCAATACATTTAAACTTTAGTTTCACCCACGCTAAATGGACAACATTAAAAGTAACTTAAAATAATGGTGTGGATACCACATAGCACGTCCACGTAAATACCGTTTATAGTTCATTGCACGTGTTTCAGCGCAAAATTACTCTTTCTTTCAGTTTTTTTCGGCTTGTATTTGTGTAATTTTGGCTGATTATTATTCATTCGTTCTTTATCGTTCTTTTGCTATATAAATGATGTTGAATGCAAAAAATTTGCTCACACCCACAATTTACAGATTATAAAACGCTGCAAGTACTAAAATTACAATAAAGGAATAGCAATCGCAACTTTTAAACTTCGAAATTCGCTGTTAAAGCACATTTTTCCAAACCGAAAATACGCCAATTTTCTCGTGTAATTATTTTCCAACCGTGTGACTATGAATTCGACCTTTTTTTGGGCGTTTTTGTATATTTCTTATATGTATATATTTTTTTTTTTTTTACTTTTGAATCATTTGTAATAATTAATAATAGTTATTAATAACCATACCTAGAAAATTGTAAATTCACATCGTCAGTTACAAATATCGCAAATCTCTTATTCATCTTTATACATATAGGAGAAAAATAAACGACAAAAGACATGAAAAAAGTTTTACGCAAGTTGAATATGTAAATATACATAGTTAAACTCTGTGTTGAAATTGACCAGAACATTATACGTAGTGATTGAACTAGAAAAAACCTTCCATTTTACCTCAAATACATTACATTATCGGTACTATAATTTTAATCGGCCTATTACAAATGACCTAAATTAAAAAGCTGTAACCATAACTTCGGCAAAAGATTTAAAGGAAACGAAAGTAATGACAATTTTTACCGGGAAATAAGCATAAACGGAACTGTGTTGTCAATCACATGTTTGACTTCAAAAACTTTCTCCTCATAGCTCTTCCCTCATGGCCAGCCAAACAGCTGGCCAACATCGAACCATAGCTATATACTACAAATGTACAAATATGTGGATTATCATATTCGAATCAATTTACAATAACTTCATAAACACACGAGGGGTTCAAGTTTCACTACATGAAGCAATCATTACCTTTAGCTAGTTCATTAATCACTAATCACATTAAAAACCAATGGCAGTCGAACTGCAATCTTTCACAGGCGCAGGCATTACGTTTTGTTTCACCCCTTTGTACGTCCTTTTCCTGAAGTTTGAATTGGATTTAAGGGGTATTTCGAAACAACAGCAGTATTGAACGCTTATCATTATCAAACATGTTTAACAAAAGTTGTTGCTACTGTAGCACCAATTCAATATTCTGTTAAGTACTAGAGTATACTCTAATATATGCACATAATAATACATAATGCTATAGCGTACATACAGAGTAGGAGTTTCTACAATAACCTCCAAATTGATTGATTTACAAATTTTGGTAATCCTCCATAAATCGATAAATGATCATTTTTTCCATGTTTCAGTGTCTCGTTTTTCCTCTACTAATACCGCAATGATTAACGAAATCATATGTAAATTAAGCATTACAAAGTATATATTCCACGTTGATATACATAGTAACCTTGTCCCTACCAGCATTACACACTATATAGCATCAACTATTACAACTTCCTATTCATGTTCACGAAGTTAGTTTGCCTGCATTCTAAGTTGGAGTTCTAATCTGCAGGAGCTAAGGGTCAAACAAATTATGGAAGCTATTTTTATCATTTATTGGTTCAGATTTACTTTCTGTATCCAAAAAACCTAGAACTTTTGCTGAAACAGCTCATGTTCACCTGAAGTAATTCCAAACGAAATCAAATGAATGAATTATAGCTGCTATTCGAGCATTTTCATCTAATATAAATTGATTGAGATTAATTACGGTAACTGAATCTGTAAAAAAAGCGACAGTGAACATATCTTGAATTAAATAAATATTGTTGCAATTTAAAAAAATTTAATTAAACATTTTTTTTGCTGTAATTGTTTCAGAGCCAATTTAACTTCGTAATACTGCTTTTTACTCATTCAACCTGTTTCAAAAATAATTTACCTTTTTAAGATAGTGCTTGTTTTCAAAGTAAAATTCATTAATAAATCGAGAAAACTTTGAAAATCACATCATGTCACCATACAAAAACAAAACTGGGGGATACCAATTATTTTCGTCACACTTATTCAATGAGGTAACTGCCACTATACTTTATCCATGCCTGATTGTGATTATAATCTTCCGACGACAGCGAAACATTACGCACTTCTGGCACATACCTGCAGTGAAACGAAATAGGGTTGGAAACCAGGAGCAAGAAATAAGACATAAGTACTAAGAACAGAAGTAATGGCAATAGTAATAAATAAATACTGATTCTATTGGATTTAAACAAATGGCGGGGGCGTGGGAGGAATTCCCTGTCTGTCCTCCGGCTCCCCGTTGAGATCTGCATCTTCTGGAACATTGTTGTTCTCCGGACCCATGCCAGGAGGGTTGAACAGAAACATATCCTCTTGATCTTCTTCATTGTCGTCGTCACTTTCCTCATCGTCACGAAAATAGCGAGGTACGTGATTGGCAAGCGGGGCGTGCCTACGCTGATGTTCCTGGAAATTGTGTTGCTGATTTTCCCGGATTTGAAAAAGTAAATCCTCGAGGTCAGGATCCACCAATAAGCGACGAGGAGCTCGTGCAAACCCACCAGCGGCTCCGTCAACCACCATATCATTATCTCCTAAATGCAAGTCATCGCCCCCTACAGCCCCAGCACCTTCGGGTTCATCACCAACATCTAGATTTTCGTTCATCTCCAATTCTTCTCCTTCATGTTCATGCTGATGCTGTTCCCACTGGTCCAGGTGGACAATATCCATTAACTCAGCTATATCCGCAAGCATGTGAGGATTATTTGGGTGGCGGGGTGGATGCCTCCTTAAAATCTGACGTATTATGTGTTGTCTCCGACCAGGTAACACGGGAGCTTGTCCACCCATATTCAGCTGGTGGTAGATACGAATAGCTACTCGAAGCTCAATAGCCTGCGCTCGTGCAAGGTCGTCCAAATCTCTCTGAATTCCAAGGCGCTCCAGGTCGCGGTCAACATGCTCTGGAATTCGCATGGAGCGCCGGATACGAGTGGGAATAGGTGGTGGGTGTTCGAAAATGAGACGCGCATGCGAAAGTTTCTGTTTCAGAATATACTTCCCAGCTTCTGTGATCTCTGGACAATAGATTATATCCAGGAGTGTCAGGTTGTTCCTCATTTTGTCTCCGATCGTTGGCATCGAAATGTCAGTTATCTAGACGCAAACATTTGAATATTATTCCAATGAAGTTACTTAAAACAAAGTCCACATCGTGGACACGGACTTATTTGATAGTTTCCGCTGAACAAAACGCCAAAAGTTTATCCTTTTTACAGCTTTTAACAATACTTACTTTATGAGATTTCAGCGTCAGAGACTGCAATTTGCTACAACTGACCAGTCCAAACATGATTGCCAAATCCGTCATGAGCTGCGAATCCAGCTTTGCCTTCCGGAGATCTAAGGCAAATAAATAATTATGTATAAGTATGTATACATAATATGCATATATATATAAATTATACATACGAATTATGCATAAAAAAATTAAAACCAAAGAATAAAAATTACTACAGTTGGTTACTCACGTGGTAGGCTTCCAATAAACAAATCACGCCTGAATCTGTCCGGAACAACATCGAAAATTGTCATTGTTTCCCACAAGTCGCAACAGACTTCCGCCGGTACTCCAGAAATGCCGGAGTCAGTAAATGTCCCACTGGTTAGTATCAGTTCAGCAATGAATGGCAGCTCCCGATAAATAACTCCAAGACCGTCATCAGCCAAATGATTCAGCTGTAGGGAGGTAAGTTGTGGAAAGCACCATGCAATTCGAGCAACTACATCACGGTCGGAAGCGTCATCGTTACTCGAAAAGCTTTTCAATTCATGACGCTTGAGTTTATTAAAACCTCGCAAGGGCAACGAGTTCATCAGGTTGATATCATTTACAGTCAACCTCTTGAGAGCTGGCATATCATCAATAAACATCAGACTTCCTACGTATCCCGTTAAGGACAGTGTGGACACCTTAGGCAGCTCTAAAGCCGGGAACGTCTTTGCTACCGGACATTTGTCTTGTATTGTTACGCAGAGCGTTTTGAGATTCGGAGACAAGGCTGCGCACAGAGAAGTGAAGCTCCTGACCTTTACCGAGGAATCAAGCAACATTTCAACGTGTGTCAAAGGATAGCGCTTGTGAATTAGCGGTTCAATGGTTTCTTCTCTCATCCGGAAATTGAAGTCGATCTTCGATAATCTTGGAAGCGAAGACTGATGCGTGACCAAAATCCTCATCAGAAATGTTCCCACCCACGGATCAGGCTCGCTGATGTTTTCAAACTGCTGTGTCGCAGTAGGTTTTATTAAAGTGATCTTCTCGAGATTCGGAGATGATTTAATGAGATCATTGACAAATAAATGGTTTCCTTCTGTATTTAGACGGTTAAAACTTAAGTGCTTCAGATTTTGAAAGCGAGGAAATGTGTCTAGATTTTGCACTGAGGGTGGAAACGGCAGTCGGGGATCATTGTGCATGGTTAGTGATTCCAGGTTAGGTACTTTTGTATTCAAAATTTCAAAAATGTGTTCGCCGTCTAACACTAATTGCTGAAAGTCCAACGATCTGATGTGGGGTCCAAATGTTTCAAAGAATCGTGTAATATTTGGTTCGCCAGAAATTTCTTCATTCCAAAGTTGAAATGAAGCGTGTGGAAAATCCTGTGTTCTCCCCATCCTCTTGAGGTACCGACCCACGGAGTCATTGTCCGCAAGCTCAATAGTGCGAGTTTTTCGCAACACATTACAAGCTTCTGTATTCCACAAACGACTCACAGACCTCACATTTTCTAGGTCCTTGACTGGAAGGTACTCACAAATCTGATTGACGACCTATATGCAAAGACCCCGATTACTTTGTAAGACTACCATCCACAACATTTTTCTTCCTCCTACCCTGTTTGTGTTGAAGGAAAAATAATTTTTTGAATTTTAATTCCAAAAAAATTAAAAACTTACAAAATCTATGAGCAAAGGATGCGGTTTATCCTTAAATCTCTCCTCAAAGTCCATTGTTTCCATTGCAGAGCTTGAACCCTGCGATGAACCCGCCGCAGCACCCTCTCTTTCGAAATCATCGTCCTCTTCACCTTGTTCATCTTCATCAATCACTGCAATATCGTCATTGTCCACGTCTGCATCTATTGCCAAATCTTCTGGATCGTCAAAGGTTTCATTGAGCGGGTCCCCCATATCCGACAGGCTGGAGTTGCTATCCAAGACTCCATCCATCCCTTCTTCCACCAAAGCTAAAAAAAAACGTATTGATAATGAAAACTTAAGATTACGAATACGCATATCGCCAAGCAAAAGTGGCATCTGTCACCCAATCATTGCAATGAATGAAACTTTTATGTGGTTACACCAAGATATATTGAACAATATATCTTGTGGTTGCACGGATATTTATAGCAATTACAGCAATACGTATATATGTACATACAAAAACAGACACATCCGCCAGTTAACTCATCTAATCAAGCTCATAACACTCATGTCACACCTTCACACCGCATTCATGAGACAAATGTTGTTTACTATTATAGATATAAATATGAGAATAAAAACGTTTAGTTCACTGTGAGATTTATACAACAAAACAACGAGAAGCAGATACTGTTGAAATTACTGATACTATACCCATTTTAATTACAATTTACATACAACGGAAACAAAATTCAGAGTCAACACTTATATCCCACGTGTAATGCGTAAGTGGCATCAATAATTCCACAATAAGCACATGATTGCGTCTTTATACATACAAACAGATCAAAACTAATTTTCACTTACCTCTCAAATCACATTCACGATTCAGTATTTTAGAGCTTCTGCTCAAAGAACCTCCTTGTTACTGGCTTGCCTTGCTCCCCCCGCGAATGGATTTTTACATAATATTACAAAAATTGCACTGACCCTCGATCATCAAAAACACACCAAAACTTGCTTCACCTCTTCCTTTTCCAGTTTCCTTTCCCCCTCTATGATTCTATGTACACCATTCAAATAGTATGAAAGGTAACAAAAAATACCGGAAACAGGATCAGTATACGAATATGGAATATCACCAGGAATTCACTAGCACGGAATTGGTTACAAAATCCTGAGTTTCTTCCTTGATTGTCTCGATGAACAGGGATAGACAGGTGATTTTTAAAACAGTTGATGGGATGTTAACCACACTGGAAGTGGACACTACAGAATCCAATGTGAGTGATCCACCCGATTTCAAAAGACTTGAACAACAATCCCTTCACCAATCCTCTACATCTCCGTTCCTATACAACACTATTTCCCCCTTTTTCGGTCTATAATGACATTTACAAACAAAACTTTTTAGTGTACTAAACGTTTCCCCAACCAAAATGGGGCCCTTTTGATGGATCACCCAAGACTACTACGATGCACCGAATTTCAACAGTTTTGATTTTTCATACTCCCGGATGGACCTTAAATGCTTGGACTACGGAAACCATAATCCACTTTTAACACTGAAGAATCCGTACTTTTCACATTAATTGTCCACAGTCGACGATTCACTCTTTAAAAGGATGCCGTAAAACACCATAAGGAATACATGGAGGTAAAACTAACCAATGTCCTGGGCATATAAATCTTTTATCCAAAAACTGTATTTTCAAACATGGTGACATGAATTCACTGATCACAATTCTGCTCTTGTCCCTTGTCCTATCCGTTAAAAACTCCGTTGGGCTACAAAACCCACAAATACTCCTCTCCCTGTCGAATTACTCATATATAAACAACAATTTTTGGAGTGGTTATATCCACTTTTTCACTTCCTTCCCTTTGAATTCTGTCTTTTTCCGTTTTTTCCATTCCCAAAAGAAAGTCTACCTCTAAAATATGTTTTTCCTATATATATACACAATCCTCCTCTTTGGCTCTTCCTTTCCTCCTCGTTTTTGCAGTTCTGAACCAGTTTATCAAGTGAATAAGCACAAAAATTTCGCTATATATTTTTGCTATACAACTATACAAAAAAAAACGAAGAAAATGAAGACGAGAAGAAGAAAGTGCCAAAGTGCGTAAAAATGTAATTTTAAAGTGTAGCGCCATTCGGCGGGTATATCAGGCTCCTCCAAGGATTCCCTCCGCGCCCCATATATATTCTACGTATATAGGCATATAATGAGCCCTATTAGCCTATTATACCCGCTAATGCCCTCCTTTTTCTCCACTTTGTATATACCTGTTTGAAATGCCCGGATTTGCCCTATATTTCCCTTCCGCCGGGTACACAAACGGCTCTTCAAAGGCGTTTTTTCTTCTCCTTTTTTTTTTGTCCTATAGAAATATAGGCTATTCATCCGGGAAAGGACGAATCCTCTCAATTCCGGGGATTTCTGCCGGCCAATTTCGGAGGGTTTATTGGAGCGTTGGAGGGAAAGCATTTCCAGTCGGTCAACTTTACGGATTTTTTCCACACGGGACTTTTTTCTGTGGGGTGTTTTAACCGGGACTTGTATGTAGATTCTGTTTTTGCATTCCTGCGATTTATTTCTGATACAATTAACCGGTGCATGAAATGATAATCAAAATGCAAAACCCTTTCGCATGGTGCCCCAACAATTTGATTTCGCTTATTTTATTATTGTGGCCGGATTGGTTCGTTTGACTATAGCATGTAACCATGTTAATACCATGTGATGGATTAGCTAATTAGACATCATAAATATGTTTTCTTTTACATGATTTATATGCGCTTACCTATTTTCATCTGATTGGCATTGCCTTTCAGTTCACTCCATTGACCTACAATCAGAAGTTTGTACTTACAATTAGCCACAAGAGTCAGGGAACAAATTATTTACACTCGTGTAGTCGAATACGGAAAATTCTAATTAATACATATTACAGCAATGCACTTTTACGAATAATTTTCACTAAAAAAATCATTAGGGTTATGCTTAATATTGTGGCCAATTTTTTGCAGCGTTTTTTTTTCAATTTTTTTTTTTTTTTTTTTGCGCCGCTGTGGTTTAACTAAGGACGTTTGAAGAAAGGATGCTAACATGTAGCATGTTGAGCTATAACCAAAAAAAATATTTATTAAATTTCTCTTCACCAATTTCATATCATTAATGATTTGTTGTAAAAACATACTACAGTGCACAAATGTGGCCCTTTACATGTATAATTGTGACCACCTCCATCGTCAATTGCGGTAAACATTTATAATGATGAAACAAATGTTGTGGTACGTAATTACAGACTTAATATGTAGGGTTATCCTGACAGTCTGGTTGAATAATTCCGCAAAGCCGAGAAAAAAAAAGAAATGAAACAGGTTAAGTTAATACTTGAATGGCCCCTGAAAAACTTTGAAAATTTTTTGATTTCACAATTTAATTTTGCTGGCTATAATTAACGAATAATATAGGCAGGCACTAGTCTTCTGAATTTTGCATTGTTTTCTTTCATTACGCGTAGTCCTGGATTAAATTGGAGGCTGACCACAATTCCCCAGTTGGCCACAATTACAAGCTTTTCCCTACAAATTTAAAATTTAAGGTATATAGTCAACAATACAATTTTATATATGTACATACATGGGCTTGGGTGTACATATGGACAGAGTGGGAAGTCTTTTTGTAGAACAGAAATGCTCAAAAAAAAAATTTGTGGGAAGAAGAAGCAGGGCAAGTCACGGAGAAGCCACATGGCCTAGCCCAGCACTTGAACGTCACCTTTACAAACAGAGACACATTAAGGATTCCCGTTAAATCAACAAGTGACCCAGCACAATCCTGGCCGACTGGCTCAATCCGCCGTCATCATATCAAGTATATTATATTGCTTCTCATGTCTTTTGATGTAATTTTGTAATTTATATATATAGCACTACCGATTTCTCCCACAGAGATGGGGGAATCTACGTTGCTGAATCTCCAATTAAAAATCCAATCCTTCAGTCATGATTAGGGTTTAAAATTCTCAATTACTTAACGAATTTAGTTTTTGCCCATGATTTAAATCCATCCGAATAATTCAGGCTTAAAATGTTCCCGTTTTATCCGTCAACAGTCCAATAATGCATTGTGCAGACAAAATTAATCGGATTTTGGATATTAGATTAATTTATTACTTCATAAATTTAAGCATGTGCATTGAAAAACAGAAGTTTAATGCTTCATAAAGGACCAGCGAACGTGGAAATCCAGTTGCCAACCTTCTACACTTCCAAAGCTCATTTAAACTTCATTGTAAGCAACAAACTTAATTATCACTGTGAAATAAGATGGCTATAAAAGCCAGTTTGCTTAAGCCTGTTCGCCTAAATGCCTATAGATACTACATGAATGTGTAACGGTAAAAGTTTATCTGTCTAATCTGAAATTTAATCCCACTAATCCAATTCAGGCCAATTTTAATTTATAATTAGAATTAATCTAATTTCGAAAGAATCTGAATTATTCTGGGCAGATTAGCATTTAAATTATTGACATGCACACATACATGCAATTATATTATGTAATTTGATAGTACAGTCAATTCTCTCTATAACGGTTTAACAAACAGCAGCCAGAAAAACCGTTATAACGAATAACCGGTATAAGGAAAACCGGTTTTACTAGCGTGGGATTCGAAATTACCGAAAAACCGTTAGAGCGTGTGAGGGCCTGGCCTAAAACCGTTATAGCAAAAATAAATTTATGGCGGGGATTCAGAAATTTGAAAAAACCGGTATAGCATGCGTGGGCATGGCCAAAAACCGTTATAGCAAAATACATTTATTGGTAGGGGATTCACAGCTTCTCCAGTGTAACGAAAAAACCGTTTTGGAGGAAGATTTTAGCATTGAAATGGTCTCGGGCGGGTTTGTGAACACCGTTATAGTGCGAAAATCTTTATAAGGAGGTCCGTTATAGAGAGAATTGACTGTATGTATTATGTAATCCAGAATCCCAATCCGAATCCGAAAATCATTTGGTGTCCCAGCTCTGAATTCTCCGAGACCGGCCTTTGCTTTAATGCATACAGTGCACTCTCTCTATAACAACTCTCCTTATAACAACTTTTTCTCTATAACAATTTTATTTTTCAGCCCTTCGTATATGTATTGAACATAATAAATGTTCCATATAACAACTTTTTCATATAACAACCATTTTTGTCCTTCCCTTTAGGGTTGTTATAGCGAGAGTCCACTGTATTATAAATTATAAACTTTTTTTCCTTCTCGTGTTTCTCTCTGGTTTTAAATTTTTCTCCCGTTTCCCCATCTTTTTACCTCGAACAAATACCTTTCATTCTGTCATTTATCTACCGTGCTTCTCAATCCAGCTGTATCTCCCCATTTCCTCACGGCGTCCTCCGTCCTTTTGTTCTAATAATAGCTTTGATTTTCGCTTACAACAGTTGATTTATTATCCACAGTAAATTTTGCCAGGGCCCTTTACCAATGCATTTTTAAATTAAAAATTTGTAAATCCATCCATTTAACGGAGCCAACATTGCTACCTCCCGCCCATCGTGGTTAGCAGGTCACCCTCTTATAGGATATTTGCATTGGATGAGTTTACATTGCCATCTAATTTACATATTTACCTCTGTGTGCTCGGTCTCGCCCATCAAATTCTAACCCTTCTTTTGGAAGGTACCAGAAGAAAAAATGCACTTGAGCATGTTTTTTTTAAAGTGTCGATTCATATAGGAGAGAAACACCCAGAAAAATGTCAAGAAATGTCCCAAGTTATTTTTCTTTAAATGAGCATAATATGTCAAGTATCCCGGATCCACGGGGGGAAAAAAGGGTATATAAAATGGACCTCACCAAGCCTGGCAATTCGCAGTCCGTCCAAACACCACCATGGAGTACGATCATTGCCTCACAATTCCATTTATTCATTCATAAAGAAATACGTGGAAATTTTAATATATAGGTATTAAAAAAAGGAAGTAAAAAAAAACAAAGCCTTTGTTTATATGGAGACTTTATTTTCCGTGTTCAAAACTAGAAATTCCAAATTAAGGTCAATGAGTGAGAGAAACCAAAGAACTTTGTCATTGCTAGTCCTCCTCCTCCTCATTGCTTCTTGGGGTGAGTTTGTGGTGGGGAAAAATGTGACGACGACCCATTTCAAGTCCAAGGGGATTCGGTCCAGGGACGGCGACCTCACCGGGGAGGGGATTCCCTTTAGCTTGGAGGAGGTCGGGGCGGCCGCGGCTGTCCATCATCACCATCACCATCATGGAGGAGGATCGGGAGGAGGAGGATCTGGAGGAGACAATTCCTATTCCAATTACGTAGTACCCGGTTTTGGGTCCTCCGGATCCAGTGGATCCTCTTATAGTGTCCCACAATCTTCTGGGTCGTACACGACAGGCTTCGGAGGAGGAGGAGGAGGATCCTCCTATTCCGTCCCAGGCACCTCCGCCGCCTCCTCCAATACCTTTGGGGAGACGAGCTACAAGGGCTTCGACAGTTATGGGGTGCCTCCGGAGACGAGCTACGGGATTCCTGGGACGGATTACGGGGTTCATGGAGGAAATAGTTATGGGGTTCCGGAAGCTCCGATTTATGGGCCGGAAAAACCTGTGTATGGACCCGCCCCGGAAAAACCTGTTTATGGGCCCGCCCCGGCGAAGCCTGTTTATGGGCCGCAGAAGGCCGTGTATGGACCGCCGGCTCATACGCCGTATGGACATGGGACGAAGGGGGGCTATGAGGGCGGCTATTCCAAGGGCGTGGAGGGACCGTCCTACAAGTACAAGTTCCAGGTGTATCCCCCGGAACCGATGCAGGAGGAGGGCTGGGGGTG
>JAQGBT010004501.1:0-16379 GCA_034698585.1 Disparrhopalites patrizii
ACAATAATGATCTGTGAACTACAACGTGTGTGAGTGTCCCAGCAAGAGCTGGACTACATGAGTTACTGGGGCAACCCATCGGATTCCGGAAGTCGTATAATTTCGATTATACGTCGACCTTACAGGTAAGGTCTTGTCTAAGCTTACAATTATGACTAAAAGATAAATCAGATCAGCAGTAATCAGACAGAAGTTAGTGTAACAAAATTAATCGACGCAGTCGTAAAAATGCCACTTATTTATGGTTTATATATTTATAAGGAAAAAACAGCGATCACTGTACATAAGAGAAATCATCGGGGTTAAAACAATGGAGGGAATTTTATTTCCGAGTTGCCATTGTGTATACATAATTATATGTATGTTTACACACATATAAATGTACATAACACATTTTCCTTTGCTGCATGGACGCTATTAAGTACAATGATAGTAAAACCAAGAGGTGATACAAACATTCCAATACTCTCACATTTTTATTTATCACAAGAACTGGAATAATTCCTGATTGGGACAAATCGCATTTGGGCCGAATAGTATGCCTTGTAAAATAATTCCGTAATTAACTGGCCACTCCACCCAATAGTATTCAAAGGTCATTTCACCCACTAATTCCTCAATGTCTTGTTCATCCCTGGCCTATATCAAGGTTCAAGAGAAAAAAAATTCATGCCCTGGGTTCGTTTATGCCTCTTCATTTAGTCCATGGAGAAAGTCAACTTTCACCTTTGCCAACGTTACGTTTTTATCCAAAGGTGCGAGTATAATCTTTCTGAATAGTGAATATATAAGGAGTATTTTAGAACTTTTAGAGAAAAGCTACTTACTCTCAGAATCATTTCCGAACAGCCGATGGCACCCATCGCCAACGTGTATGTGGCCAATTGTGTGAGTGCCAGATGGCTTGGGAGCTGTCTTATAAGATGACACAGAACCTCAACACCTTTCTTCTCGACAAACTGCCACGTAAAAAGCCACGTAAATGTCTCCCTCGAGTAACTTGGTCTTATATCTTATTGCGAATGGGAGTAATGAAACTGTGATTAGAAAAACCTCTTTCTTCAAATCCAAGGAGTCGTAGAGCATCTCTGAGATGCTTTGAAGGACGATGACGTGAAGTTTTGGGGGAACATCCGCAGAATTGAGTAACCATAGAAGCAAAGGGATGACTTCTGCGGCCAGCAATCGGGATTTATGTGTTCCGTAATAGCAACAACGACAAAGGCGAAAAATGGCCGATGACAAGGTTTGCACAGATGCTTCCGTGATTATTTCCCTAGCGTATATTTTGATACGTATTCATGGAGAAAACAAAGTGATTCTTTTGCTCATTGAAGCGAATTGTACATACTGCCGGGGTAAATGACGACATTCCGCTATGATGATATTTCGATAGAAACGAATATCCTCATTGTAACGATCCAGGGCTGTCACATCCAGGACGATTTGTTGGTCTTTACCTTTGGGATCCAGCACCTGGAGCTTCTCATCCTCAAATTCGTAGTCCTCCAAGTCCAACACGGTCAATTGGGAAAGTTCTTTGAAGATACCTTTTTTGACAAATATGTGAAGTCTGAGTGTTGTAGCTTTTACGTTTATAAAATAAAATAAATTCCGGAGGACATAATGTGTGAATCATATACGTTTCTTGCGCGGGTTAAGACTGCAGTCGTCCACCGGTGCACCCGCTTGCGTCTCAGCATTGTCTTGTGTAGGAGCAGATGCTAAGTCAATTATTTACATTAGATTAGATACAATATTATTGCGGAAATGCGGACACAGAATTCTGGTGTTATTTCCATTAATAGGTAGAATTATACATTTGTAAGTAAAGCGTAATGCTGGTAAATTCCACACGATTTAAAAAAGATTATAAACTTATTTGTTCTTCATAGGGAAACTTACCTGCCCGCATCCTGACAATTGGAGCAAAAGTTTATCTTTGTTACAAGATTTAGCAGGGATTTTGGGACTAAAATTATCGTGTATTAAATTAATCCTTCCGCTCTTTCTACAATTCTCCGAGATGCCTGGAAAATTGGCAACACGCATGTAGATGTAATTCGTATTGCTCTTCACACTTCCCTTTCGCGTTTACAAGTTCGCTGGATAGAAAAGCAAAACACAAAAAATACGTTGATCGGAAGAAATGGCGTTCAGGTTCCCAGTTTAGGAAGTACTGTCTAAAATTTCGAAAAAAAAATCTGTAATTGTTTACAAACGCGTTTATGTTGGACTTTATTCAGAAAACTTCGAACCGATGTTCCTTGTCTATATTCTCAGCGGAAACTGGCCTTTTGGCACTGTGACTTGGACGTTAGTTATGACTTATGACTGAAGTATAAAGAAAAGCAATAGATTGTAGATTTTTTGTGTGTACTGACAAGTTGACAAGTGACAATTTTGCAGAAATGTATATGATTCCTGCGAAAATATTAGTGCAATTAGCAAAAAATGTCTAAAACTGAAAAGGATTGTAGTGTGAGAAATGAATAACAATTTCGGTACGTAAGTAAATATGAATTATTATTATTAATTACCATTTCAACAGATACGTATACGCTACAAAAATTTCAACAATAATAATATTAGATTGACACCTAAATAATTGCCTTGAACCCGACATGACATATTGTGAACAATTGTTTTTTCAATGGACGACGTCAACGTCGTTATCATCGTTATTATTCCTGGTATAACGGTCCTGAAAGTAAACTCTGGAATGTCTCTCATACTGATTCGTACACTGTAATTCTCGAGCGTACTTTTCCAAATGCTTGACCCGCGTCTCAATTTCCGCTCTCGTGACGGGGTCCTTGAACTTGTCATCAAAGGGGAGCTGGCAAAGTTGGGAGAACTCATCAGCCAAAGTAAGGACAGGATCTTTTGGGATGCCATGGTTATTGTAAGTATGATTATTTTCTTTGCTGACAGTAGTGATCTTCCTATGATTTCTGGGGTCACCACTTGTGGGCTGAGATATTTTTGCCTGATTAGTCTCACATGGGCTAATGTGAGAATTGACAACACCATTTGTTTCATTAATTAACTTGGCTTGCAATTTCGTGTTGAGCGTTTCCAAATCATGAATTCGTAATTCTAGCCGACGAGCATTTTGCCGATAGTCATCTTCCAGAGCCTGTCCAGATTGTCTTAGCCTCTTGATGTCTTCCCCCAATCGTTCATTCTCGTGTAGGACTTTCTGGTACATACTGTACTTGACACATTCGTCATGATCACAATGTTTGACGGGAGTGTCCATCCGATCAATTTTGCTGGCACTCCTACGAGATTCCTTTTTCGGAGTCTCCGAATCATTTTCCACTGCTGAAGTTCCCGGTTGAGACTGGAGGGAAACTCTTTGTGATAACATGATAAATTCCCTCAATTGATGCACTTCCAATTGAGTTTGATGAAGTTTTTCGCACAGTTGAGATTCCCGGAATAAAGCCGCGTCCTGCTCTACAATCCACGGTTGTAATTCAGCCATCCATTTCCTCTTCAAATGTTCTCTTCTCTCCTGTTCCTCCCTTAACCATGAGCCTCTCTCCTCCTCCAATTTTTTCTCTAAGGAAGATCGGTACATCTGTCGTTCTTTTTCCAGAACTTGTTTCAAATGGTCAATTTCATGTCTGTAGGTTGATTTGACCAACTCGATTTCCTTCTGCCTCTCCATTGCAGCCCCCTTTAGCAGGGCTCCCCCCTCCAGTTTGGCTTCCATGAGCTTCCGACGATAAAAGTTTTTCTCCTGAGATGCCTGTTCTAAACGACCCTCTAATTGGATGGTGTACGTCTGGAATATTTTCAGTTGATGTTCTGGTGGATGACTTTTGGATGATGACCGATGGGTACCGCTGGTAGTCTCATTTTTAAGACGATTTTCCAGATTTTCAATCTGTTCCACGGAAGAATGCCACAAAGAGGTCGTGAGTCGTTTTGCCTTGATCAAATTCTCTATTTGGCTTTTCAAATTCTCAACGATTCTCCTGGATTGCAAACACGCTTCACATGATTGGTTCCTGTGGGATGCATGCGAAATATCATGCTTTCCAATTACGATCAACTCATCCCGGTACTTGTTCAAGGAGTCGGACATGTCCTTCACCAGTTCTTCATAGGATCCAACGAGATGATTCAGGTACTGAATTACCCGGTCGGATTCCGGGCAATCGGGTATTCGCTGCTCCATGATTGTCTTCTGTACAGGTGCCCTTTTCCAGGAATAAAGTTTTAATTGAAAAGCCTTCAGCAGATACAAGATTCTAGTACACCAAAATATCCTGGGACTATTCACCGGGTAGCACAAATAAATCTTAAGCCGTTTAACACTTTATAGATTTATGGAAGGAGTTTGTCTCCTAGAGAAACAATAAAATATTAGCAAATTCATTAATACTTTTCCCCACAAAAAGTGATAACAGAATCCTCTTTTTTTGTGTATATTATTGACATAACATGCTAGTGCGATTACGAGTGTTTCCATGCGGGAATCACAACAACAAACTGGAGGAGGCAGAGTGCAGGAGGGACGGATACATTCTTCCCGCTTTCGGTTTCTTGTATCGATCGATACAGGCAATCGCTCTCTCCTCTACTTCCTTCCAGCTACACTCCAGTCCAGAGGATAAGTATTTCAGTATTTCCTTGTCTTGTTAAGACTCTTCTCCTGCTCGGAATGGAGTCAAGAGCCCCGAGACTATGTGTGTGTGCGTAGTAATCACAGGAAATCAATAATAACTTCATTTGCTCAACCTGATATATTAAGTAAATAACGTGGGATCAGGAGCTGAAGGGACATTACAAATTTACAAATATTACAAAAGGGAAAAAAATCATAAACCCAGGCCTATTGCACTATTACTCGAATTTCAAGTGATTTCATCCGATTAACCGTTCAGTTCAAAGCGAAACCTTGGTAACGTGGAGCTTTCACTTTTTTTTTTATATGCGAGTAACCAAAAAAAAAGAGATTAGTGACCCTTGTTTATACTTTGGGGAGAAAGTGAAAGCACACACACTGGAATGGTCAGCCAAAGCTGGAATTTCTTTTAATGCGTCGGTATGTAGTGTTTTATACGTGTTTCAATGCTGCTTACACATTATACATATAACAAAGATTATCTAACTTGTAAACGCAGTTTTAGGTACGGAAAAAATCAATTCTTATGGTATTTCATCAATGGTGAAAGTGAGCATGGTGAAAACATACGTACTATTAATATTGTGTGTTTGTGAAGTCGTTTTTTAGGAAGTACTTATTTGTGTGCGTTGGTTTATCAATCCTTTACACGTAGGAGTTTAAACGTTGGATGTTCAATTTATTTTACGTAGAGCGTTCTTTCAAGTAATTACATTGTTAACATTCAGTGTGACCCATAATCCACAATAAAGCATAATTCAAAAAATGGCTTGCCATTATATGCATAGGACTGATTTTATTAATCAATAATATTTATTGCTAGTCACAGTCATGTTCACACAAGTGTAGCAGTGTTATAAACTTCTATTTTAACTTTTATAGCTACTAAATATTATGGCTTCCGACTTTGCATGCATCATCCATTTGCTGAATCACTTTTGCCAGGTTGATTCTCAAGTATTAACTTTGATGACTGGTATAAGTGGGAGACGATCACCTGAGGATATAAAAAAATTTAGACGCCGCAAAATTTTGAAGTAGAGACGACGGCATGTATTGATTTATTAAAGACTTCGAAGTTTTACCTGTCTTTTAATTACATCCAGACTATCCGTACCATACTTTATTTGATGTTCTATAACATCAATGTCACTTAAGGCTTTATTAGCTTTAAAGGCATCTTTTATCCTTCTTAAAGCGTACAATCTGCGAATCATACACGAATATTCAAATAATTAAAGGATGGAACAATATAATCAAGTATATTGAGAATTCAAGGAATAAACTAATGACACATTTAATGCAATGTGAATTACAGAGGAACGAACCAACCTGAAGTTATAAGAAGAAAACTTCTGACTTTCTCTCATAAGACTTTTGTATAAGCGAAGAACCTCAACACTTCGACTCATGGCTCCGAAGGAATGGACTTCTGTACAAAGAAAACTTTAGGATTAGTTATGCAATACACAACAATCTTACGGACTTCAGCAGAGTGAAATTACAAATATCAAACGTTTATGCCAAAATCATGGGACAAAAAGCAAGCACATTTACACCACAAGAAATTGAAGACTATGTGGATCTGACTTTTTTCAACAAGAAACAAATTTTCCAGTAAGCACAACTATCCCTTAAAAAATTGATACGACTAGAGCTCAATTTTAGTGATAATAAAACCATGTTCATTTGTGTTAGATGCTTCTCAAAATTTAAAGCGCTGGCACCGGAAATTATAACAGAAAATAAAAATGCGAGACTTCCTATGGAGGTCTTACTTAATTATCCTCAACTTCATTACAACCCTTTCGGAGACAGGATCTGTATGGTCTTCAGCACAACCAAAGATGGAGATTGCACTTTTGAGGATTTCCTCGACATGATGTCAGCTTTTAGTGAAGAAGCTCCCGTGTCACTCAAAGCCGAATATGCTTTCCGAATATTTGGTAAATTTCTCAACATTATGGCACGTGTATTCGACTACACTGTAAGTTTGTAAATATATACCTGTCCAACGATAACCAGTGGTTGTTTTATCATTTTTCAGATTTTGACGGCGATGACATGCTTGGTAATTTCTATTATTTAACATAAATATCTTTGAACCTTTCTTTAAACACACAATGAACGCTTTTGTTCTTTTATCTTTTCCAGGCCCTGAAGACTTGGAAGAAGTTGTTCGACGACTTCTGGGCGATGAACAGCTGCCACAAGCAAGCGTCGCCCAACTTGTTGGCAAATTAATGGTAAAATTATTGCATTATGGTACAGAAATAATACTTAAAAGTATCCTAGGAAAATTGGCAAACATTTGCTGACCAGTTCTTTTTGTCAAATTCTTTCTTCTGAATCAGGCGGAAGCAGATCTGGACGATGATGGCATGCTTTCTTATGCTGAATTTGAATTCGTCGTTTCTAAGTCAAAATTCTTTAGCAGGTACATTTTTAGGAACGTTTCACTACACAACAAATTATATTTCTGACATTATACAATATTAAGTTATTAACAGTCCTCCTCAATATTTCAGGGCTTTTCGGATCCGTCTGAGTGATTGAAGCTATTGATGCTAGAATGTAGTCCTCAAAACTTACTTTTCACCTGTCTTTACTCACTCTATTATATGACTGTGAAACTTGTGTATGTGTTCTCTCATTATGCCAAATCTTATCGCTCAAATATTTGCATGAGACTACCGAATTGGGATTGTACCAGCGTTCTGAAAGAACTTGTAGATTGAATCTGTACGTGGTCGGTAATAGGCCCAATGATGGCCTGAGCTGCTCTCAACTATCACTCGCTCATTCCCATGTGTTAATTGGGACACTACAATAATGCAATCTGTACGTGGAGTTTTGCGACTTGTGGCTATTTAATTAGACAACAGAGTCAGATCCTGCTCCACACAAATCATATTGTACTGGAGGAACAGCTAAACCCGACCATAGACTTTTTTATTGTTTTGTTTTCATTAGCTAAAATTCTCTACTTTGAATCATACTGCTTCTGAACCCACATTATCGATCCTCGCGCACATTTTGTATATTCTAAGTGCGTCTTCCGATTATTCAAAACATTAATTGACTGTAACAGTTTTGGCTTAGGAATTCGTGTAAATCCGTAAAATGTAATCATAGCAGCAACGATAGTTGCAATTGCGTAATCATGACTTCCGTAAATGTATTTCATGAATTTATTGAATCAAGAAAATCAACAATGTGTGTTCTACAAGTATTTCCAACAAAGCGGCTCCAACATAATGGCTAAGCAATGGATATCTTTTTACAAACTGATGGCCAACCTGGTGAAAAGCCAGCTATATTGGACAGCACAAACGAATATGATTTTTAAAAAACACAATGAAATTACTTATTGTACAAGACATTAGTCCACAACAAAATTCATCCAAGAAACAAAAAAAAAATCATTTGTAATTAACTTTGATAATTATTTCATCTAATTACATAATAGCATGGCGTCAAACATTTTTACTGTGGATGTAAGTAGTTTGTAAGCAGTCTATGTAAAATTTTACCCTGTAAATTCAAATGTGTAAAAGGAAACAATTAAAAAGAAATGATGTCTTGTCTGGCATAACTCAAGAAAGAATGTCGTAAAAACCAGTTAAATAGATTGTCAGTCGACAATAGCAATAACTAACGGGCTTTGAAACGCTTTTTCGGAAATAGCAAACACATTTTTCACCCTATAATTAATACTCACAATTTGATACAAAGACAGGTGACAAGTGAAGTAATTGCGGTATCTATTTATCCCATACTTCAATTAAAACCAACCAAGCTCTTTGGTTTAAGTTAAGTTCAAAGGCAAACGCAATTCCAGAAATGATGACTATCCGGTGTTTTGATTGATGAAATTTGTGGTAATGAATTGTATTGCACCAAAAAAATTAACCCTATTCCTATTCCACTTTTCAACCCGCATTTCTCTTGAAAGTTCTTAATTGACAGCCATTAACCTTGGGATAGCAAGTGACTGTGTGTCATTTCTTAAAATACAATCAAATTCCAGCCAATGTTTGCCGGTACATACAAAGCCCAACTGATGGCTAAGCACTCAATTGGAGCAGTTAATTAAATGTACCAACAACCGCAATGCGAGTAATTTCATAATTTGTAAAACCAATTCAAAAAGCGGAAGCAAAGCAGTGCAAACACATGGATGCATTCTCATGAAACAATCGCCCATATCCCGTTCATTTCTTGTAAACCAAACACACCAAGTAGTAGTAATTTAAGTACATTTTAACAACCTATATTTCACAAGAGCCATTGCTGAAGTGAGTGTACCTTAATTGCAATCAAATAGAAATACAAACCCAATGTCTTACTGTTATATTAAAACTACCACTATATTACAAAGCTATATGCGATTATTTTATGTCGCAATTACCTGCACAATTATAAGATGGAACTGAATCAATGCTCTTCGATTGCGATTCTTGGACAATTGATTTGAATCAACTGTGATTCCTGTTAGGAGATAATGGCTTCAAAAGTTATATAATCTCCTTCGTAATAAACAAACGGAACCAAGAAGAAGGGTTGACTGCCAGCAAATGTGTGATATGTACTACATAATCCGCAACTATAATGTTGATTGTTTTTGGGGTTAATTTATAGTTTGACCGTTGGATTGGAAAGTATGAGATTAGTATTAAACGGAAGGTTTTTCAGTATAAATATGGTGAAATAATCAAATTTTCGAAATAATCAAATGTTCGGCGAAACAAAATTGAAATGGAATGGGGATTTTTGAAGATATACTGAAGAACCCGTGTGGAATGTGCAGAGTGCACGAGTGTTCTCAAGATTTCGTGGGGATTTTCTGTCGTCACAAAAGGCAAGGGGCCAATGACGACCCTCGACCAAATATTTCCCTGCACAAGGCGGTTTTCTCTAAAGATTTAACACATATGAAATATTTCATTGATTCATTTTAACTTTTAACCATCAATTAGCTAAACATACAGCGTTTATTTAAATTTCAAAAAAATTGTAATTGACATAACATGACAATTAAGTTTACTGTCCCCGAAATCTGTCACATTTCCATTAACGAAGAATCCATAATTTATGTAGACGAATTTTACTCCCATTTCCGGTCCTTCTTTATATACTATACAGAAATAAAAAGGGGTCGGGAAGGAATGCTTAGAGGAAAATTAATTTTTCCGATTTAAACGTATTATTTGGATTCAAAATAATTGAAGTGCTTAAAATACACAACTATCTTCTGTTTCAACAAAGAAGAGTGAGATGAAAGTGGGTGTTGGGATTGAACGACTTTGGAGCAGTAGTTATGATTTATCGGAGTTTACTTTTAATTGGGGATGAAAAGAGAATGTGAAGATGATGCAAGGTTTGGAAGCAAGGGAGATTAACATTGATTGGAAAGAAGTAAATAATTGAAAGTAAAAGGAAATAAATAAATAAAAGGGATACGCCATGATGATGACAGACAGTTCAGATTCATTATTTTTCAATCCATCCGACATTGCTAGTGTCCCTCCGGTGAGTAATGAGATTCTGTCGGATATTCTGGGGGAAGGTGATCAAGAGTCAGAGGTCATGGTGTCAAATAATATTGCCAGTGAATCTCTGTCACCCCCACCAGTTCAACTGGCTCCGAGTCCAGCCAAACCAAAAGCTACCCCTGTCAGCCGGGGTAATTTTAGATTTGTATTTTTGTAATCACATATCTTGTTGCATTCACGATATATTTGTTTGACCTATACGAAAACAATTTTCTATTAGATGTAATGTGCCACCAAACTAAACAACTAAACTTGATTTTACTGATTCCCACAGGTTATGGCCCCAAAAACCCGAAGCGGAAGAAGTTTCAATGTACTGTCATCGGGTAATTTATTTAATGTTGTTTCCCTTTTACTAATTAGGTTCTAAATGCCTACAAATAATGACGTATTTGTATGGCTGTTCATGTGTGATTGTGCCTACAATCAATCAATAAATGGTTTTATTTAGTCGATTTGGCCTCAACCCTTACAACTGCGTGTATTCTTACAAGTTACAATCTTCTATTACATCGTAGATTGTGCCTACAGAGTGGAGTGAGTGGGAATGAAGAGTATTTGTTATGACGTAAAATGAAAGTTATATTTTTACGTGTTAAATGAAACCATTTATCAGTGTTCAAGTAATTGGTGTACCTACCTATTATTTCGGAATAGCGTAGTTTGTGGTTTTATAGGTAAGTCCATTATTTGGAGCATGGATGGGATAATGTGCTAAACGTCAATGTAAAAGCGCTGAGCAGTAATGGAAAAGTTTCTTCATTTCAGGTGTAACTACTCCAGTTCGTTTGCGAAAGATCTAATTAGACATAGGAGAAAGCACACAGGTAAAAACATTTGCCTTTGTCACGTATACTTTGCCAAGGAAATGTTGTAGAAAAATGGCAATATTTTGTTAATGGATTGATATAGGAGAGAAGCCATTCACGTGTCGTCACTGCCAGAAGATGTTTAGTAGACAGGATAAATTAAAAACTCACATGCTCATCCACACTAACGAAAGGCCTCACAAGTGTCACTTATGTTCGTATGCAACGGGTGAGTCTTCTTTAGTGGGTGAAATCTTCTCGGTATAAAATTATAGCGAATTTCAATTGCAGCTCTCAGGATTTTAAATAACATGTTTTTTCGGTTGCTTTTCTTTCAGTGGATTCTTCGTGTTTGAAGAAGCATTTACGCACGCACACCAATGAACGACCCTACAAGTGAGATACGATAGAAGTACAATACTTTTATTGATTGAATTTGCAAGGCCCATAAGTTTTTCTTCTTCTATGCAGGTGCCAACTTTGCAGTTACAGAGCTAAGGATTCTTCACAATTACAGGTGAACTGAATAATAACTCATATGTATAAGGTATAACATGTGAGCACCTAGAAATTTTATACCCATATTGTAAAACAGAATTGATATTATATTATGAGGCTTATCCATACAGGTGCATCTACGTTATCACACGGACGACTCACCGTACTTGTGTGGAGAGACGGGGTAATTGTTTCGGAATGTATTTTGTGCTGACATTGTCATTCATGTTAAACAATCGGATGATTCTGCTTATTATACACACATACACGAGCAAGTTTTGCAATGATGGTGAAGATGTTTGATAAGAAATATGGTCTTTTATTTAAGGTGTGAAGCAGCATTTAAAACCATGTCAGATCTACAGGTAAATGATCAAATAATTTTGCGTTTCATGAGACGTTGTTTACGACTTATTATATTGTAATGCTTACTTATTCCTTGATTCATATACTCACTATTCACATGGTAAAACGGATGTTTGTTCCCTAGTCGCTACTATAACTTTGTATTTGCAGTTTCCTGCATGTGTTTCACAAATTAAACAAAATGGTCCCTATTTATGTAGAGGCATCGTCGCACTCACACTGGAGAAAAACCATATATTTGCCCTTACGTTGACTGTGATTATAAGGCGCGGGTAAAGTGCAATTTAAATAAGCATTTAAGAAGTCACCGGAAGAAGGACTTGGAAGCAGATACATCCACGCTTGCTTCTGCTACGAGAATTGAGTCGCTGGAATTGGAACCCCAAGATATATATGTACCAAGTCTTCCTCAGCCCGATACTATACATATAAATTCAGCACAGACGCCAGAAGCTCCACCGAAAACTTCCACAAGACCACAAAGGAAAAGGCAATCACGATCAACTAAACTTCCATTTTACTACGCATGTAAATATTGCTCAGCAAAAATACAGACCTTAAGTAAGTAACTGGCAATACCAATTACCAATCTACACTTCTCAGTATATTATATAATTATATAATATAAGAACTTCGTTTTTCGTACAGTCTGAGGTTGTTTATTTTGTGCGTTTATTCTAGAGGGTTTTAAGCAACACGTAATGCAATCGCATAAAGATATTAGTCTTGTTCCTTTCTCAAAGTCAGTGGAAGAAGAGGCAAAATCAGTTATTGTAAGTCCAACAAAAAGTCGAGTTTTGAAAACGGATATACAAAAGCCCTTTGAGTGTCACTTTGATTTCTGCTCGGCATCATTCGCACGGCAGGACAGCTTGCGGGTCAGTGTCTCTAGTTGTCATCCGGACTGAACTTCATACAGAAAATGTCTAGTACAGTAATAAGTAATAACTAATAATACAATTTTTATCCTTCATTTATAGTGCCACCTAAAACAGCATGAGAGTACATCTTTACCAGGGTCTTCCGTTGGTTTTGTAGATATTAACACATCGTTGCAAGATTCTGAGCAACCCTTGATTCTTCGTGAAACGGCAAAAGTCTACGTTATCGTCAGAAACGCAAAAGTTGTGGATAAAATTGATACTTCGATGTAAGTCATAAATATAGTTGATTTGCTTATTTTGTATTTTGGTATGTATGCAATGCTGCAAACAAGGGTGCCGTAGATTGTAAACTTTTATACTGCATCTTTATTATGGAAATGCCTTTATACTTTTTGGGAAATAAAAATAACTTCCGGAAAATTATATTTGTACAAAATTTATTTGATTAGGTGAGAATATAATGAGACTAATAACAGGTGCATATCCGATGTGTATATTATATAATATAAATTGGGAACTGAAATAATTGCTCATCATCCATTAAAAACCCTTTCTGTATATATTTACACATATACATGGGTAATAATTAATTACATTCACCAAAATTGGTTTTTTACCAGCATTTTACATCGTTTGAAATGACAAATCCTTTAAACATACCTGAACAAATATTGTTCCAGAAATTCATGCAAGTACTGCATTTATCAAGTCAAACAAAACAAAAAAAGTACGGTTTTATATCTATATATAGGTAAATGTAATATATAGTACTAAA
Organism: Disparrhopalites patrizii; assembly: GCA_034698585.1. NCBI lineage: Eukaryota > Metazoa > Arthropoda > Collembola > Symphypleona > Sminthuridae > Disparrhopalites > Disparrhopalites patrizii. Next base: position 13,527 of record JAQGBT010004501.1, read on the forward strand.
TATATTTATGTATAATTTCATAAAATTCAAAATAAAAGTCATTTTAATTTGGGAAAAATCACTACCTAAAATGGTTTTTTTTTCAAAAAGCTGCACATATTTTCAGATTGACTTCAATTCTCGTGCTTGATCGTTCCTGTACCGAAAGGGAACAACATGTGGGTTGCATTCTGTCCTGCGTCATTAGACGAAGTGGAACTTTGAGCTCTACCTCCGATTCCACACAGGGCCATTTCCAACAACTTCAAATTTACATTCAACTTGCTGTCTGGGTTGGCTGTGCTGAACTTTTTTATACTACCTTGAAAAATTGGTACTATTCTGGTAATGCTTTGCACAACTCGACGCTCACTTAAGTCTAAACTGGAAATCGCGGCCTGCAAATAACTACAAACCCAAAAATGTATCAGCATTTTTTGTCTTCATCAGTTTATTTTGAACAAGCAAGAGCAAGAACTTACTTTAATTTAACATCAGTGTGGCCTGATAGATCCGACGCCATTTGCTGTATCATTGACAAATGTGTTTGAAGAGATAGAGTCGCTGGAATTGTGAAAACTTTATTTGGGGATACTTTACTACAGAGGTACATTAGCAAATTCAGATTTCCTTGGTTTGCAGCCTGTAAGTTAGAAATACAAGTCAGTTACAGTGTGTTATATGTATAATATGTATACATATATTAAATTGAAGCATGAATTTTCGAAAATATACCAGAGTGAATGCTCCTGAGATATCACCAGAGTTAGCCATGCTCACAAGTTGCTTCTGCAGCTGCACCGGGTCTGGGCCAAGTTGCTCCGAACAAACAGATAGAGCAGGAGTTGACGAACGAGGAACAACTGATGTTTCAAGAAATTTTTGTTGATCCCGAAATGAACGTGACAGTTCTCTACTCAAAGTATCTTCCATTTGCTTGACCAAACTACCTTGCAAGCTAGAAACACAAAAACTAATATAAACCTGCTTATTCGAGTAATGGCTTTGGCAATAAGTATTGCAGGAATACGAATTCAAACCTCTGAATAACGCGAAGCATCTGACTTTCCATTTCTACTTGAAGAGTACTTGTTAAATTGTCTTGCATTGATAGAAACTGATTATTCAACATTTCTTCCGTCTTGTCATGCTTTTTCATAGTCTCTACCGATGACTGTATTCCATTAATGTAATCCCGGGTGCCTTGCATGAAGGATTCATTAATTTGAAGCAGTACATTTTGAAAAGCTTTTTCGATTCCGGGAATCAGAGTATTTTTGAAGATCTCAGTCAGCGCTTTCTCAAAAACGGGAGTCAAACTGGTTTTCACTGCAAGTTATAAAAAAAATCCTGTTCAACTATTTCAGAACACTCAACCAGTATTAAAACAGGCTAGTAAAAATGAGTATTTGAAGTAAACAACCACAATTTCTAAAGAATTTCACCTTCTGAAGTGATAGCGCTTCGAAATATGTCGCTCTGAAAAATTTGACGCAGCTCCTGCTTGATCCTATTTTCCGTAGATGAAATCATATTTTCAGCATCCAATTTAATTTGAACTCGCGTTGGCTCAAATAAGCCCAATACACCTACAAGAAATGTATATATTTAATTTTAAAGCATAGATAACAATTAGATATACATAGTTTCATAATTGCCACAACATGTATTGTTTACTTGGTAGAACACTGGTTTCGATTTCAGTCTTGACTATTTGCCCGATGCTTGTTGCTAACACGTCAGCAATATTTGATGGCAGAGGATAATTGCTTTGGTGAGCATGCTGTCTTTGCTATAAAGTAAATAAAAATGGAGTCAATACCATATAGTATTAGACAAATAATCAAAAATAAAGAGAAATCATACCAATATTTCCAGCGTTTTCACTGAGTCCTCAATTCTCTGTACTTGCGACTGACTATGAGTAAAAAGTTTCTCTAAGGTCCGATCTTCTTCTACCCTTGAATGTTTGCTTGTATGAGTACTGGACAAGAAATTGACTTCCCGTTTAAGGTCTTGCATTTCTAGAGCTTGAGCTTTCATCATTTCCATGATACTACTAACTTGATCTAGTATTTGCGGCATTTGCGGAATTTGCTGTGTTAAGCCCACATTGTTTGGTGAAACGTTGTATCCGGAATACATAGATGGGTGTATATTCTTGAGAACATGTCCAGATTCATTATCGTTCTCATCTTGGCTGTATTCACCATCGTTTAATAGCGAAGACTGTCTCATAACTCCTTCCATGCTTTGCGATGTAGCACTTCGGTGGCCAATTAACTCATTTGTAACTTTGGGACTCATAATTTCCTCAACTTCCCGACTAGGACTTGACGAAGAGGAAGTCTTGGCAGCATCGCCTGGTGTACTCACGGTTCTTATTATATTCTGCGGATGACCCTGATAGTTTGAAAGCAATGCTCCCATTCTCATATATTCAAGGAAAATTTTGATTCATTCAATTACATTTTAGTAAGTGGTCTTTTACCTTGGGACTAGCAAAAATTCCAAGTATTTCTGGGCTTCTAGACGAAGGTGACCTTCTTGCGCTACCTCCGATGGGTAAACCAATCAAATTGCTTAATTCTTCTGTCATTTTTTCAACTCTTACTGGAACACGTGTATGCGGCGAAGGAGTTCGAGATTTTTGTTTGTTTATAAGAGCTGTACTTTTTGTTGGTGTAGCTTCCCTAGTACCATTGTCTAATGGAGAACTGTCTTCTCGGGAAGCGATTCCCGGTCGACTATCGTCTAAAGAAGAACATGCGAGGGAAAAAACTGTAGTCATCTTTTTAATTAGTGTGGTGCATATCGTTGACTAAAAAAATATCGGTGAATATCGGTATCGGCTCATTATCGCTGCCGATACGA
>JAQGBT010004502.1:0-16375 GCA_034698585.1 Disparrhopalites patrizii
AATATCTATACATTCAGTGAAATCAGTAACATTGTTTTTAAGTGCTTTTTAACCGTGTAAAAACACAATTACTTACTAAAGTTGAGTGTCATTATGTCTGGCCTTATAAGTTTTTTTATAAACTCATAATTTTTTATAAATTCATAATTTTTTTAATAAACAGCAGAAACTGCAGGAAGACGACGGCAGCAAAATTAATAGATGTATTAATATGTACATATATATGTTTTCCGGAAATTTCGTAACGCCATTTTTTACTACATTTGTTCAAACTGATACGAAGAAAGCACGAACAATCCCTAATTTTCTGGCCCTACAATAACACAGCGAAACGCCGTTTCCGCAAGTGTTGCTAATGGTGATTCGTGAATTCGTGCCTCTTCTGAAATTGGAGGAAGTGGGAGTATCGTTAAAATTGATTACGCGCAGGACAATGAGGCATTGAGGCCAAAGCTTTTGTTATACTTTTTTCGCAATCTCCTTTCTTTGTTCTCCAGATATTACCCCGTGGATTTATTACAAATTAATGAAGTATTAACGACTGTTTGACGAGTGAAATCGTTCAATTATGCCACTTTCGACCATTGGACATATTATTTGTATGTGTACTTACTGTTTGTACTAGTCGTTTGTTTACATAATCACATCCGGACATTTGTTTGGGTTCTTAGCGTATGAAGTTATTACTGTCCCCGTAAATATTTGATGTTTGTGCTCCTGCACGTTTCTTGCTAAGTATTTGTCTGATGGGAACTATCAAAGCCCACATTCACAATTTCAACCTAGACACATACGTTATTTACTATCTATGCACATGGGCAGACAGTAATAAAACTTGTGGGTTTGTGATTGAATTGTAATCATGCTCTTCATACTAATATTTCTCTCCTGAGATTGAAAATACTGACCGTAAAACAAGTCATGTACAATTTATTCTCGTTTCTTCGTCTAATGGTGCACGCCCAAGTTCTCGTAGTTTGTGGTTTATTGTACCGTGGAAATTAGGTGCATAAATTATTTATGTCCACCAATATGCACAGGAGTAATTGAAGCGGTGTGGGTATGTTGGTGGTATGAGAGGGGCCTATAGTAGATCTGAGGAATGATTATCTGCTGTGGTACGTTATGGTAATAATTTCGCACTGTTTACACGTCCTGAGTTGCGGTTCTTAAATGTGTATGGGACATAAAGGGTGAAGGAGTAATGATTAAAGCATTCCATGTATAATTCATAGGAGCATAGAAAAACTCTATTATCAATAGTTGTATTAGTAGTAAAATGATGAGAGGGCTTTCTTTTCTTGACATCAGATGAAGACAATGGGCGCAAAAAAAAACAGTTAGATGATGCTCTTTTCCTTTGTTTGCATAGAATGAGCTGAGAGCAGGTGTTTTAATTATTATGTTACCGAATAACCGAATGTTTTTTATGACTTATTAAATCTGCACCTCAACCTAGAAACAGGAAGTCGTGGGCGTCTTTAATGTTTGAACAAATGGCTTTTAACGATGTGTAGCTGTTTACAATACAATCATTTGTGTAGGATATGTTCCTCTCAGCAGGAACTCAAAATTTGAGGCGGTCTCTGGTAGGCGAGAAATTTACAACTGTGGAAGAAGAAAAAATAAACGTTTACAAGATTCTACTTGGGTCCTTCGTACTTTAATGTTTTTCTGCCAAAAAGGATACTTAAACAGAGAATATAAATAATGAAGGTTCATCCCATGACTTGTGTTAGATTTTTTTTTTTTTTGCCAGAAACTGTGTTTCTCTTGTGCTACAATTTATGAATAAATACAAGAATTTAGTATGTATATTACACCTGATGTTTGCAAAAAATAAACCCACGCATTCATAACCCTTTGCTGGTCGTCTCCTTGAGATGTTTTGGGATCATTTCACATTACCGTTCTTGGGCCAGTTCTCAAGAAAGTTTAAATTGAAGGAAGGCACACACTAACCAGAATTTTTTTTTTTGATTTTTTCATTATTGCAGGAGACGCTGTGATTCAAGAACAAAAAGAAGTATAAATTTTATAAACAACCAAATAAAAACACTCATATAATACATGAACAAGTTCGCTTTAAGGACGAGCAGGACGAACAAGACGTAGAGGGAGAGACTGAGAAGAAGACGCTCCTCTCCGACGCCGCACTCATATTGAATTTCTTCTAAGTCATGGGGAGTCATGAGCCATTAATTCAGGACATCTTCGAGGTGGACACACAGGAATACAAAGTATCGTTATTCCACCATCAAATAGCGTGGTGTCCCCAAAAACAAGGTATTATCATTACTAATCCCTAATTTCCTCTACTTTGTTATATTCTTAGTCATGTAAAAAAAATTAGGTCATATGATTCTCCTTCCGGATGTTGTTTATTACTTTTGTGTATGAAATTTCTTATGAGAAATTTGAATTTGTATACAAATGTAAATAACTTCTACTGAAATGCATACGAAGGTGATAATTATAAATGTACTTGCTGAACTGCAGTCCATTGCCGTTACGGCAAAACTGTTTCCCGGAATGGGAATAATAATAACCAGGATGCATGTACTAATTAGGATTGGATTTTTTAATGTAAAAATTTTAATTTGAAAATGTATTTCTCTTGAACTCTTGCAGGAAGTGAAGACCTTTCCGAGCTGGTGAACATTAAAATACGGGATATTTTGAGTGTAGAATTACAATATCGCAGTAGTGATGAAAATCAAAATAAATCCCCAGCAAGTTGCTGCGTCACCACATCCACCGATAATTCGGGCTGGGAATCCCTCGTCATTAATTTTGCTCAAAGGAAAAAGAATTCGGATGACTGGAAGCCTAAACAAACCAGATTTTCCCATAGTGATCCAAATGTGCTCAACCACTGGCTTACATTTTTACATGCAGGAATAAGTGGTGAGTATAGTTTGTTTAATATTCTTACCTTGACATGAAATCTATACTTTGACAGTACCCTGTAAAGTACTTGTATTTACACTATAAAAATATTAACCCTTTTATTGTACAGCCTAAAAACGTCTTAAGAATCGTGGCGTTGAATACACACATTATGTGCATATGTATATTCTAACTTCTAACTAATAAATATATATATTTTTTTTTAGGGTTAACGTATCGACCGAAAAATATATTGTTTTTTGTAAATCCTTACGGAGGTAAAAGGAAAGCCCCGAAGAAGTTTGAAAAGTACGTACGGCCATTGCTAGCTTTATGTAATGTCAAATCAACTGTGATCAATACGAAATACCGCAATCATGCCACTGAAGCATTAATTTCTATGCCGAAAGATAAGCTTTCCGAGTATGACGTGGTTGTTGCTGTTGGGGGAGATGGGACTATGTGTGAAGTGGTAAGATATAGTTAATGGCTATTTAATTACTTTTAGGTACTCTGAAAATATGTATTGGTATGGGTAATAATTAATAATAATAATTGATGAACGTGTAATGAATAATGCATCTGACCTTGATTTATTTTAGGTGAGTGGTTTGCTCATGAGGGGGATCGACAGCTCATCTGCAGAAGAGAAGCCGTTGGAACCTTCACCGGTGCCGGTGGGCGTTATCCCCGCAGGGTCAAGCAATGCTTTAGCTTGTACCCTTCACGGTTCGGATGATGTAACGACTGCCATTATCCACATAATCCTGGGTGGTTCCGTTCCATTGGATGTGGGAGCCATCAGAAATCATTCCGGCATCTGCCGATTTATTGTGGGACAGATGTCCTACGGACATCTTGGCGACACTTTATTCCAGTCGGAAAAACTTAGATGGATGGGCCCAAAACGCTATGACTACGCAGGTGAGACCTTTACTGAGAACTCAGTACCCGGGAATATTTCATGTAGAATAATACGGCGTGAATTTTTACAAAATATCTCATGGGTGTAACCACAAGAGTGAAAGGTATTAATAACCACAACACATTTCCCCTCACAGGTGCAAGAAAATTTTTGGCCCACTCAACCTACCAGGGCAGTATTGACATGAAAGTATGTGTGGACGATTTCCGGAAACCACCTTCCATTTGTGACAGTGGGAATGGTTGCAACGAGTGCATGGCAACTGGAACCCCCGAGAAAAAATCGGGGGAATGGCGACGAGTGGAAGGAAGATTTCTGGGGATTTCCGGGGCAAATATTAGTTGTCGTTGCCCACTCTCACCCCTGGGAATGGCACCATTTGCTCACCTTTCCGATGGATGTCTGGATCTGATTCTGATTAGAAAAGCTTCCCGTATTAGTCACCTCAGATATTTACTCAGAGTTGCAGGGGATAGTCGAACAGCGGTGAGTAGAAAAATATTTTATTTTGCAATTTTTTTTTTTTGCAAGAATTGGAATAAATACTTTTTCTTAATTTCCTTGAAATGTTAGCAATTTCTAAAAATATATTTTATTACATAATTTTTAGTTTGCCTTACCATTCGTGGAGAGGTACCGGGTTCAGGAATTCATTTTCACACCTGTTCAGTGTTGTGAACCAACTCCCTCACGTGATTCCATAAGCAGAGGTCCTTTCATGGAATCGGGTAGCTCTGCCTCCATGGTAGCCTGTGGTTGTGATGCGAGGAAGCAAGAGAAATTGCATAGCGTGTGGAACTGTGATGGCGAATTATTTTTGCAACCATCTGTGCGTGTCACAGTTCATAAAAACTTAATTCGCATCATGTCACGCAATCAGATGGATGCACCTTCCGTGGGTGGTCACTTCAGTGTGTCGTCAAGGCCCTCCACCGTTGGAACTACTTCCCTTCGAAGTATTGATAGTCGTTCCGTTTGGACGTAAAAAAAATGTGTCTTTTTTTTTTTGCACAAATCAATGTCCCGCCTGTCTGGTGCGTCCCTTTGAAGGGATAACAAATTTAGTCAATTTATATTACATCTATATACATACACGTCAAGTCCAAGTCACTCAAATCATTTATATCTTCAGTATAATATTGTATTATGCGTTAATGCCTCAAATGGCGAGAAATTTTAGTATTATATTACACTAACCTTAGCAGCTGTGCTGCTTACGTTTTCTTGATAGGACCAAAGACGATTTTTAAGTTTTGCTTGAATACGTGTTTATATGGGCATAATATATGCGCTTGTATACACGTAACCTGAAATAATTTGGGCTTTTGAGTGAGGAAGTATGGTGGCTATATATGTGGTACTTACTATATAATATGTTCTACGCGTGAACTTTTACGTAAAATCATTGCATGATTCACTCGTAATTAATAATTAAGAGATGTGGTTCATCGCTTGTTTGCACTTTCTATAACTTTACATGTCATTCACCTGATTCAGTGCTTTGACAATGAGTTTGTGGGTTGGGGTCTAACGGAGGAGTGAAGGATAAAAAAAGTTTTTTTTTTTTTTTGTGATTCACCCATGCGTGTAACGTACTTCCTCAAGAATGTCGTTAATATTAATTAGTACTTTCAGTAATTAATGAAAGAAGGCACGTGGCCTGGGTTCCTCATTTCACGATGAATATTGCGAATTTATTAATGGAATGCGTGTACTGTGCTGTGTACACCTACGATCAGCAAGTTCAGTGTTCACTATATGTACTCCATTTTTTTGGGGATTTTACGGTTGGACATAATATATTATATGTATATAGAATAGAAATTTGTACATTGCATCTTGTGATTATTACTACTACATGTGCAATCATTCCGTAAAGAGCAACTGTTTTACTCCTACTAATATTATTGAGGCCGTGGTTGCACATAAAACCTTATCGAGACTTAAGACCTCGGAATAATTTTAATATTGAATATTAAATTAAATATGACCCTCCATAATCCTATTTTTATGCACTACAAATAATATACATACTATATTTACTATGGCATGATGACAAACTCATGGTCTTGATTTTAATAGCTACCTGCTTACTCTGCTACTTGGTGCTTGAAAGTCATGTGCCTGCTTGAGGAATTTTACTTGTGAGTATGTATATAAAGTATACACACGTACAGAAAATGTATTGCTTAGCAATAGTATACATTATGTGCATTAATTGGCAACATAATTACTGTGGTTTGGTACGTATCCAAAACTTTTAGTCAGCCTGGGAATTTTTAGGCAGTCGAAAATGAACACCTTTGAGACAATATTATATAATCACGGAATCAAAAATAGGCGCTAACTTCAGTATAAACGTAACAAACTATACCAAAAATGGCAAGGAAATGACAAGGACTAGAGTCGCATTCGCTATTAGCTTCCGGGAATGAATGCTGATGTTCACCTCGATCATCCACAGCATGAGCTATATGCCTAAAGTGTAATAATACGCTTTAACGTTTGGTCTGTGAGAAAATGGAATTGGTATTATTTTGCAGATGACAGGACATTTAGTATTCGTAAACACTGTAATAAGTTCATAAGCATAAATGTATGTGATGTTGTTAACGTTTACAGCGTGAATCTACTCCATGTAAAGATCCGCTCACTGTATGTATTTCCTCTTCCAAAATTCTGAAAGTGGTTATCATATGATCTCGATCTATAGTTTTGATATTGCGCTTTAAGAAATGATAATATATTAGCAGTACATCAGGACTTCCTATTTATTAATGAAAAACCGCCAAAGAGTGGTCTAAACGTTCCAGACGATTGTGGGAAAATATCGACAGTAGTTTTTTTTTACAAATTTACTCTGAATTTTTTGGTATAGTTAACAGAAAAAAATAACCGTAATAAATGCATGTATTCGCCCCCAACATAATACCAGAGGGGATACATGAGACAAGCGAGCCTTCAGCCTTTAAAGAACGCGACTAATGGCAAAAACGCTCACTGTATACTGTAGCTTTATAATGTTCTATATTATGTATATACATATACATATATATACATGTATGCATATACTATATACATTACAAAATTTATCAATCTATCCATGGATCAAGTTGGTGGCCAAACTTATACGATACTAACGATACTTTTTTAAAATGACTATAATTTTTGTTATACTTAGTAGTGTTGTACATATGTACTTCTAATGAACAAAATCAAGTTTTGACTAAAGATGCAAACCGACTAAAACAGTCGCGTTATCAAAACCTATACGTTTGAGTGTACTTACATCCTAAACTCAAGTTGAAACCAAGCTGTATTTGGTAAATAAATGTATTGCTGTGAAGTATTATATTACGGATTATAGCAATAAATTATTACTATTTCCTTTTGTAAAACACTAATGTGAAACCAAACTTATTTTTTACTTTTCGAAAGTACTTTGAACATTGTCAATTACGAGTATATACACACATTTAAAGACAATTTTGTTTTATAACGGGATACTTTCTAACGGGATACTTCGTGCATGGCCATATAGACTGATCGTTTAATTCCATTGTGTTATTAATATTATAAACAAATAAACAGTAAAAATAGTTTCTAACGGTAGAGAAAAAGCGTATGTTTATGAGTATTATAATTGAAAGCAGTACGATAATCAGAACCAGATATGCAGCCACATTCCTAACTTCCTAAGTTTCTGCAGGCAGCACAATCGCTAAAAATATACTGGTCACACATAATTGTTTGGAAGCAGAATTTGTGTCCTGTAACAGAATATGAATAAAATTTTTGAAAGAACTTTCCGTGTGTATTATTAATTCATAGTGTATATATTACCATGTATATGTTTATGAACAGTATTATTTCTGAGGTTCGCACGTTTTCATTGAATTGCATTAACATTTGAAAAGTGTATTTTTCTATACCTTTTATTTAACTAGCGATTACAATTTTTGGGAGCGTCGGGAATTGGGTAACAAGGTTTGCAATCAGCGGTAGCGGCTTCCATATGTCGCTGTTTTTCTCTTTCTTCTGCCAATCGTTTCATTTCTTCACGGGAAGGTTCCTCTTTCTCAACCTTTAAGTTCATACCCTTCTTTCTAGAAATCGCTGCTAGTATTAAATCCACTGCTTGGCTGAAGTTATCTACCAACACTGTCGGGAATTTCGGATGACATTTTAATTCATCGTCTTTCTGATACTTTCCCGTTTTAACCAAAATTCCGCGAAATCCCGCGTTCATAGCACCAATGACATCGTCTTCAACGTCCTGCAGTTTTCAAATCAGTTGTTTACAGTTAACCAGAAGTATGTTTGTGAAACCTCGTGATCATACATGCTAAATACTGCAAAAATTGGATACTTACATCACCTACCATTACCACATCATCAGAAGGTACATCGTAACCTAGCAAAGCTGATTTAAAAAATTCTGGATTAGGTTTCCCTACAAGTATTGACTTGGCCCCAGAGGCATATTCTAGTGCGTATACAAAAGGACCCCTGGTAAAATTGATGACACAATATTAGCGAGAGAAATTAGCACTTTTTAATATTGAAGATGCGAACTTTTTCCCAGCTCATTAAATGAATTGTCACAACTTACGGTCCTAGGGAAAGCATTCCTTCGGCCCTGCGATAGTATTTGCCTTTATGGATGGCAATGAGAGGGCATCCATGAAATAGTAACCTACAATACACATGTAAAAAACAAACGACATTCCAGAATACTTTACATAACGCAAGTATAATTTTGAGTATGGCACTCTGGAAACTACATATGTACAAAATACGATTATTTATTTATTTATATACACGTATACTATATTTATTATTTAACATCTCCTACTCCGACTCCCAATTCCGACTAATCCGCAGTTCAAAAATTAGTTCTCAAAGGAAACGAATTTCTCACTTAGTGAGAGCCACGAGAAAGCAATGCAGACTTACTTGAAAGCTTTGCTCAAACCCACATAGTCAAAATTGGTAGGAGACAATCCTACAACTACACCACTGGGATTATCTGTAACAATTCCTTCAAAGTCCTCCAGCGCTTCATCTTCAATTAAAAAATAGGGTCTGATTTCTGTAAATACAAGTAATAAGACCATCTGTAAGAGAAAAACAAGCAGGTACTCTATTGAACTGAATTAATTATTAATTAGTACAAGACAAACAAGTAAGAAAAACGTTTACTTAATTGCTTAATTTTATTCCGAGCTGCAATTAGTGAAGTAAATATCTCGTCCGCACAAAGCTCAAATCCTATTTTAGTTAGGCGTTCATTTAATAATCTTTTGGATTCCTTGGTCGTATTTGTAACAAATCGAACTTCTATGTCAGCTTCTCGTAACCTGTAAATGCCAGAATAATGTACTATTTGGTAAAAGCTATCAGCAGACATACAATTCACAATAACCTTCCGCAATGAAGTAGTCTCACCGTTTTAATGACGCCACAGCATCAGGGGTTTCAGTATCCTCTATATGCAACGTCCCACTGAGGTCAATAAGAACGACTTTGGTTGTTCCGAAGTATTTTTCGTAGGCAGTTCCAAGGTCATGTAAGTCCAAGGTGGGATCAATATACAAGTCTGAAGGTATTTCCCCAGCCACCACAACTTTTTGATCCTTAGGAAGATTATCAGCGTGTATTTGTCCATGTTCATCCATGCTCCGCAATTTGTTTTCAAGCGACTAAATTATGGAATACAATGCTTATGGTTATGAATGTTCAGACAAAGCATATACACAATTTACATCTAGATTCCTACACATTATTTTGTTTAAAACTATCAGAGCTCAGCTATATCATGTTGACCATCAAACTGCACCAAAAAATTAACCATCAACTTGATCTGAATTCAAACCAGTATTCCAGTACATCTTTTGGTGGTGCTAATAGTATACGTAATGTTACGTATATAATATCATAATATGTATATGTAAGAATACCAAAAAATTGTTGACCTACCCCTACTTTTTGAATAGACGTAATATGACAGAAATGATGGGGTACGCAAGTGTATTGATAATAATTGTTTCTGCCTTTGATCCCGTTACTTATTAACGCCCGCAGTCTGCTGAAAGTAAATTGAAGAGTTCTTCTGGTAAATACAAACAGCCATGAGCCAGGTGTGGTTATTACATTTATAAATGTATGTATACAAGAAAATCACTAGCAAAATCGGAAATCGGAACGTACCAATTGTTCGAATTAATTGCGATGTTCCCAGTCCATAAACGAGCTATATTCATTCCAGTTACTTTGGTAACCAGCAGCGGAACCATGGGACAGAGTTTACATTTTACATCTCATTACTGTCTAACAAATTCAGTTGAATGTTAACTCTGTCATTCTTCCCCTGTTATGATTTGTGATGTATTGGTATTGAGTTTATTGGTATTGAGTTTTTCGACTCATTACAGGTGTTGAAATCGCAATATATACATACAATATGTCCGTATTTGGTGCCCGTGCCCGATATCAAGGTTTTTGTGGCCAATGACAACTTTTGGTTATCAGGTGATGATAGGAAAGTCACACGCTTACATCCCTTCAACTTCAACTGACATATCTAAAAAAAAGTCATGGGTCATGGTATGGTATACTCAACATCAACAAAAAAGCTGAATACCGGTTAAAAAAAAAACCTAGAAATATAAAATTATTGCGATTTTAGTGGCTAAAAGTGAATGAAATGACTACTAACGACATTCCATTTTTTGTCTACCGTCGACGTAGACAGCCAATTGATTGGCTTTCATTATCCCAAAATGGTTACATGAAGACAAAAATGAAATTTCCAAAAATGATTTCTTTCCGGGCAGCTGGAAAAACCGGAGACTTACTCACTGTATTTTGTGGATGGCTCTCGAAGCCGCAACACTAAATTCATTATTTATGAATTGCATTCATCGTTCTAGGCCCAGTGACTTACGAGTGTGGTAACTGGATGAAAAATCTAAATAAGGAAAAACGACTACTATTGCTTATTTCCGTTTTTTTACTGGCGTTCACTATAATATCTATAAACACGATAAAAGTTCTTGAACGAGATAAAACAAGGAAAAACTACCATAAAAAACGTAGATGCAAATCCTTCCAAACTTTGATCTTCAACCACGAACAACAAACAAGTATAGTTACTAAAAGAAATATCGAGATTAATCAACTAAAACTAATCATAATTATAATTACAATATATTATAGTTATTTAGTTATGTATAATCCACGGACACCTACATAACTACATAATCTTTCCTTTTTATTGGAGGTGGAACAGCAAATTCGAGTTTCGCGGGGCCACATTTAACCAACAAAGTAACCAAGGGCTGCTGCTGGTGCAGAAACACATTCTTGGCTTTTCAGCGTAGAAGCAACTCGAAGCGGAAGCTTTTTTAATAAAACGTAAAACATTAAAGACCGAAGACAGAAATTTTGCGCGTACCGTGTGATGCAAATAGGAGTGTCAACAGGCTATCTAATGAAAGTGTCAATAATTAGAGATTGGAGAATGATATTAAACGCATTTATTACGCTGACGTTCCAAATAATGATACATACATGGATATAAATTCGTCATATCCTCGTCACTTATAAATAAATATAAAGGTATAAAATAAATGGGAGCGATAGAAACATTCGGTAAGGCAAACAAACTTGATTGTAGCTTCGGCTACTCTCAACCACTAGTGAAGTTGCATTTGAGTTTAAATACATAATTCTATACTATACACAGGGGGCAGGTAGAAACATTATTCATACCTTGTCATCAAGCCATTGATTTATAAAAAAAAATCACTCCTGCATCTGCTGTTAGTGTACGGTAATTTCATATGACACAAAATTAAAAATTCTATACCTGGGTCTACATACGACATACAAAAAACTTATATGTATACAATCATGTTCACAAATAGTACTAATATAACACATAAGTACGTACATAGTACATGCTATGTACATTTATAATGAGAACGAGCAGTAAAGTTAGTTACTGTCAACAAGAATAATTCATAGCTCCGTAAAATGATTAAGTTGGTATCGCTGCCTCTAGTGTCATTGCCGGTGTTGCTGCAGCCTCTGTCGCAGCTGTTGCTGCTTCATCTGCTGATGGTATTGCAGCTTCTTCTGCTTCCATTGCAGGTTCTTCGACGGCATACGCTGCAGCCAATTCTTCCGCTGAACCTACTGCGGCTGATGCAGATGTAGCTGTTTCAGATCTGGTTTGCTTCTTGTTAGCACTTTTTTCCGTGGGATGAGAATTATTCATGTGCACATCTAAATTTTTCTGAGTGCAAAATAGCCTTGGGCAAAACTGGCATTTGATGTAGTTCTGGTAGAAGCGATGTACTTGCTTGACATGATGCTGCAACTCCCTCTTTATCCTGAAACCTTTGCCACAGGAAATGCATACAAATGGTCGATCTTGTGAATGGGTGACCAAATGGACAGTGAGTTGAGACAGTCGTCTAAACTTTTTTCCACAGATCTGGCATGCTGCTCGTCTCTCATCTGTGTGCTTTCTCATGTGCTCCTCCAATTTGGATTTATACGCACACTCATAGCCACATACGTTACAAGTAAGCTTCATTTCAGGTTTTTGCCTTGTTTTCTTAACGGGATAGGGCTTCTTGAATTCGAAATCATCAATAGCTTTTTGCTTCTCCGTTTCCCCGGGATGAGTAGTTTTAACATGTTCATTGAGATCTTTCATATAGTCAAATGGTGCCTTGCAATGTGGACAGGGGAAGGGCAGAATTCCCAGGTGTACGACATTGATGTGACGTTCACAGTCCTCCTCTTCCTTAAATGATTTGGGACAATATTCACAATAAAAGACCGGGTTTCTGGCTTTCAACTTCTCGTATTCTTCCCGAAAGTACGCAATTTGTTGCTCTTTAATTTTTAGCTGTTCTTGATGTTCTCTTTCAATCGCCATTGCCAGAATTTCTTTTATCTCATCTCGACGCTTGATCAAAGCTAACTTTTGCTTGGATAAAGGGACCACCTCTACGGATAGTTCTCTTAGATTGTACTGAGTTTTCAGGATTCGATACTTTTCTCGTTCTTCTGGTGTCATCTTTGGTTTGTGCCTCAAACTGATCAAACAAAAATGGTTACCAAGTTGATCCTTAGTTACATTTTAAATTTCGCAGAATACTGCCAAAAAATGCTTAAAAGTTATGGCTACGTCGACAAACTTATCATCACCGACACATAGCAATTGTGAAACAAATGTCATAATATTGAGTCACGATCGTAATAAAATCCTGGTGATACGATTCTTTGATATTAAACATGATCTTACAATTTTGGTTTCTTCTTTTTATGCTTCTTTTTTTGGGCCTTGGCCTCCTCAACTTGTTTCGCCTCATTCTTGTCCTCAGCTTTGTCTGAAGATTCATCCATGCTTTTTAATCTTAAGGATTACTAGACGCTCATCTAAAATCAACAGCTTTTGCACTCCGGAGCTTGTTGGTCACTGTGAGCAGTTACTAGCTCCTTAAGGTCTCAGCAGGCCACCTTCAGTAGAAAAAAACAAAATGACATCAAATATTGCTTACTTTTATGGATTCATTGTGATTTACAAGCACAGCAAGCATATTGTAAACAATGAGGTCATCCACAAGTTTGCATGCTATTGTTTCCGTCATTGACATTTGTCTAAACGTGTACTTTTTTATATTCAACTCAAAACTTAATAATTATTGATAGTTACTTGTGAGTTATCAACAAATGTGACTCTTCTTTGTACATAAACTCTTACAACACAAAAGTTAAAAAATACACGATTAAAAAAATTACACAAATTATTATTGCAATTAACCCCTTTTCCGAAAGTATGCCGAAACTCTCATTAACTACAAAGACGTACTATAACTAAAAGTATATTTACATTCCTGTCACACTTATTACTATTACTCCCAAAGTAATTGGGAATAATTCAAGTGTTTTTCGACTTCAAAACACTTGACTGTTTTTAGAATTTTCAAATTCTTACGTACCTTGGAAAAGATCACGGAAACAAGTAATCTTGCATATTAATGGGTAGCAAAATCTCCAATCTGACCAAGATCGTGGTGTTGTGGAAATAAGTAATTGTTTATACAGAAATATGACACTAAAAAAGTAGCACACGTTAGCTATCGAGTCTTGATGTCAGGAGGATTGTCGTCAAAATTTAGGAACTTCATGGAACTTTTTTCTGCAATTAAATCACCCTTTTATCACTGAGATTCGCTGACCTACATCGATCTGGATTGGGACCAATCTTCCAGGAAGAGTAATGATGCAGTGACAGATTTGATTTCACAGCCTCTTTTCTCCAGCAATTCTTGTCCTCCGCCGGATCGATACATAAAGCTAATTTTAGATTGTATAGACGTCATTGGCAAAATAAAATAAAAAAATCTCGGGAACTATCTGTTGCCACCTAGTGCCGGTAAAAAGTCCATAAGGGCCAATGCCCAAATACATATACATACAAAAAGATATCCTTGAGTTTCAGCGCCCCCTTTTGGTTTTATTCATAACTACGTCGAATATCCGCCCTGCACCATTAGAGCACCCTGGTTCAATATCGAATTATCACCTTGGTATTGGTATATGTGAAGGAGGCTCCGAAATAAACAGTTCGCATTAGACCTCAGCTGAAGTGGATACAAATTTTTCTGGAGAATTTCTTCTATAGAAATTAACTTTTTTGAAGAAATTTTACATCCGTTGAAAACTTTGTTTTCTCCAGGTAAAAGAAATAATATACAAACGTTTCGTAATTGTAATACAATCATATTATGTAACTGGGTTAACTCCTTTCTGTAATGGCTGACGCCCGGTTTATAACATAATTTTGTAGCCTAATTTCAACTTTCAAGGGATGTATAATTCAGATCTTCAGATTCCGAAATCTGAAGATCCGAAAATTTTTTTTATACAGGATTAGGTGATTTAAAATTGGTAATGAATTATTACCTATTACAATTCCAGCTTGAAAGCTGAAATTGTAGCTGGAAGTTTCCAGAGTGGCTGGAAATTTCCGTGGAAAGTTACAAAATCGTGTATATTTGTACTTGTACCTTGTTTTCCGGGAGCTCGTAGTTCATTTTATAAGAATAGATGTATTAGGGGACGAATTTGGATTTTGATTTGAATTGTGTAATGCTGAAATCGGTTGAAGTTCTATGTTATAGCATATTTGCATTGAATGTGAGAATCACTTTCCGGTATGTGTATAGGTGTGGGGTGGGAGAAGCTTTCAAAATTGTGTTATACATATATTAGCTGTTAATACGAGTTTGGGTTTTTATGCCGGAACTGTTGTGTCTGGCTTCAAATCATTCTCCTGTGGATCAGAAAATCTTCAACTCTTGCATCTGCCCTTTTTCTCCAATTTTTGCGACTGCATGCATTATATATATAATATATATATGTTCGAAGAAAATGTTATCTGAAAGCAACAATTTTTGTTGTCCCATTTTCCTCGCCGACTTCAGTATTTACGAGAAATTGAAGGTTGATTTGCTCGTGGTTTGTATTATGTTTTTGATAAATTTCAAAATGATTTATTTTTGTATTATGTAGTCGCGTCACGATGGCTCTCGCACCAGATCCCCCAGAGGCGGCCAATCTGAGAGGCATTGAAAAATATTTCAATTCTATCACGACGATGGGGAAAGTTAGAGTACGTAACTATTTTTAATTGACAATATTACCAATACTCTTCCCTATGTACTTGTACATGTGCATCAGTTGCATGGAATAATTTTTTCTCTTTCCTTGTTTTTTTTATTACAGTCAGTGATTCTAACTTATAGCTTGCTTGGCCTTGGATTTGCATATTGGAAACTGAAACCGAAAAAGGCAGAAGCCCCAAAATAGTTTTTTTGGAGCGTGAATAAGATTTTACTGTTATTCCTCCAGATTCGTCTGTATCACGTGTTAGTTTTTTGATGTGAGAAAAAAGTTAGTCAACATAGCTTCCTTCGGAATGAATGCAGTGACAGCGGCGTAAATACTGAAGTCAAAACATAGCCGGCTTTCCTTTCACGTCAAAGAAATGTAGAATATTGTAATTGTTTTGCGGAAATAAACATGAAATACTAGTTAACTAAAAACAAGTCTTGGCGCATGGCACGTTCAGTGCACGTCTTACAATTACTTTATTGATTGTGCTCCACAACTTTTCATAGTTCCATAAGAAAAGAAACTCATTAAAGTTCTACAATGTTCTGTTCCCCATATTACGTTAAAGCAAACGCAAAACTTGTACAAAGTACCGACGAAAAGGGTGCCTTCATTGTGATTGCTGATTTGTGACAGCGATCGCTTCCTGAGAAATGTAATAAATTAAAACTATACAGGCTAATGCTCCAAAGAGATACTAAACGTGTAAAACGTCATAAAATGTTAGGCTTGCTTCATCATTATGTATTTTTGAACTGTTGTTACTTTCCAAACTACCTGTTATTAAAAGCAGGGAATGACATCCGAAAAAATATGGATTAAAATTCGAATTAAAATACGCGTTTTTCCTACTTATGAATACGAATT
>JAQGBT010004503.1:0-16370 GCA_034698585.1 Disparrhopalites patrizii
ATTTTGTCAATAAATGTGTGAACAAATTTGTGAATAATTTTGTCAATAAATGTGTGAATAAATTTGTGAATAATTTTTTCAATAAATGTGTGCATAAATTTCTGAATACATTTGTGAATAAAGTGGCGAATACATTTTTGAATACATTTAAGAATATGTTTGCGAATACAGTTGTGAATGAATGTGTAATACTCACCCCGCGAGAATCCCGGTGACAGAGATTAAAGGCTTTATCCAGTAAAGTATATCCTTTTATGTGAAACTGCGTCTGCGGCCTGCACTTGCTTAAGTAATGCCTTCGGCCATACTTCCTTCGTAAACAACCAATTTTCCGGTCAAAGAGATAAAAGGCGGGATACGCGGATATCATTTCGTATTTTTCTCGAACGAGGTCGTGCTGTGCATACACCAGCATAATTTAGAAAGCAATTCGGAAAGTATGTCCAAAATTTCAGATTTTCATCAAAACAAATTAAATTTGAAAATATTAATTTTGAATGCAATTGTAATTGTACGCTCCAAACGGAAACAATAGTCGGTATAAGGAACTAGTATTCCAAAATTAGGTAACAATTTACCTGCAAAATCGCTTTTTGAATTGTACCCTCTACGACATAGACTGCGATACTGCCATCCAGCACAGCCTTGTCCAGCGCCAGCTCGTAGAAGCGTATGGCCACGGCAAGAATCGAAGCTGCCTCGGCATGATTGCCAATTTCGTAGCAATGGCGGGCGTTTAAAGTGACTCCAAGGTCAACGCCGAGCAAGTGGCCATTCGCCAACTGTATCACAAATTGCTTTTGTGAAAACTATATTTTAGCCTAACGGATGTTACAAGCTTATAATTCCTTTTCCGAATAATACATTTTAAAGCTTAACTAAGGTTATTGGTTAATTTATCTACGTGTCTTTATTTAGGATCCGTTGCAATTATTATTTGTGCGATATATCAAAAATCTATAATACTGAACTGCATTGGATAATATTATGAAAATTATAAAATTTACTTACGGCACGAATATCTAAATTATCCGTAAATGCCATGTGCGCAATTGGCTCGGTGACGAAGCGCAATCCCGCCGAGGTAATTTGTTTAGTTATCCATCCCCACTTTGGAACTAGGGACAAAGGAAACGGCAAGGGAAACAGTATAATTAGTAGACGACGAAAATGTATCACAGCGTGCATGTCATTGCGATATATTATCGTCACTTGCATAATTTTCCTGTAAATCTGATTCCAAATGCATTATCACTTTGGTAATACGGATGAAATGCATCTTGATTTCGCAGAATGCCCTAAATTATTCTTATTTGAATTGCAAATTTAGAAATGTATTTTCTTACCAAGTAGCATAACCCTGGCGTAGTCGTGAACGAGTCGGTGAAAGATACGATAGAGTGACAAAGGATTGTACACCATCACATGAGTTTGATCCCACACATCGTTGGTGGAATTGCAGCCCCTGCAATTCTGGGATACTTCCTCGAAATCTGAAATGTAACTACAAATTTCTCATGAAAAACTTTGCTCCGGTGCATTTGTTCTATAGTAACAGCGAAATTTTGGAAGCCCTGCTTGCATTATTGATGAGCATTAAATTTGATTAAGCAAAATTTAATTTATTGAGAATGGATGTAAAATAAAGATAAATTATGGATACCTTTCAACTGCGTATCTGTGCTCCGAGCTGATGTTCTGCAGGGAAACGGCCTTTAGGCTCTTTACAAATTTGATTTCCTCAAAAACTACGTTTTCCAAAATAGATGCAGTGATTTCCGAGATGACCACATGAATTTGGAAGAGTGCGACAAGGAAGGCAATTGCCACGTGAAATCGCACATACGACATGTCGTATATATAAAATTTATACTATGCCAAATTTTTGTCGTACAAAATACAGTATATGGGTATAAATGCATGTATCTAAAATACTTTTAATTAATCAAAGAAATTCTTCTGGTGATAGGCTTTCGTCGGCTAAACAACGTGCCTTCTCACGCCACGACAAAATTATTTGTATGACTTTTTTTAACAATTACACAATGGAATTACGAATTTTATACGTAATCTAAAATTTATTGCCACTTAATAGTCATACTATGTATAGTAATAGTAGCATAGAATTTGTGAAAATTCTGAGAACTTACGACTACATGCATTATGAACTTGTTCAGTTGTTATATAGAACATAAAATATGTACTTTACCTGTACGAAGGGCGGAAAAAATAATACTCTTATACATGGAATTGCTGTTATAAAGAGACTTGTTATAGAGACTCCACTGTAGTGTGCAAAATTTAAGGACATACTCCATTTCCTTCCCAAAAGACTAGATCAGAATCCGTGGTAAGATGGAACATGAGATCCGTCCTTCCGCAAACTGCGGCTGTCCCTTCTTCCACGGAAATAGTCACGTTTCCGGGAAGAAAATACGTCTCACCGTCCATTTCTGGTACTTCCAACTGTTGCACGGTGAGAAAAATCACATCCTGTTATAAGTACATCATTGGTACAATGCAAAAATGTACAATCTTATAGAAGATGAACATTTAAAAAAAGTACATACATAATCACAGTAGCGACCGTTTCATCTCGAACATAAGCGTTGGCGAAGTCATACGGATTTTCAGACGGATGGTATGGTATTACTTGCCCAATGGCTGCTGGATGTAATACATATGCATTTTTCCTGAAACATCAATACCTTTCGGCCCAAAATATTGAGGCGACAGATTCAAATCCGTCGCCCCGTTCCCGCATTGACCGTGCCGTCCAATGATTGGAGTTTTGCTGGACGCCTCGGGAGAGGATTTTGCCAACGGCCGTTTTCCTCGTCTCGAAGCATCATCGACAGGAAAATTCCTGTCGACTCTTCCATGCCGTTTCAGCCTCACTCTTTCCCTCATCGGCCTCTTCAGTCTCTTCCCTCCATTCCCCGTGACTCGTCCCATTTGAGAGAGGCTCTGACCCATTTTTATTTCCCCACCAATTTTCCCATTTATTATTTCCCCCAATTTCTCTAATCCACCCAGCCCCAATTTCTCTCGTCATTTCCGGATTTCCCAATTTTAATTTTAATTTGTGCCGTGTGTGTGAAGTTCCTAACATTATTCTTATTTTAATAAATATTAAATTAATCAATTCTCCCCGAAGCCATTTTGTGTTTGTGTGCTTAATTTATTTAATTTAATTGCCCGTCCTGCTTCCCGGGTCTTTATTTTATAAGTATCTCTACAATATCTATTTTATAGCTCACAATTATTATTTCTGGAGTAGGCTTAATAACTTGATTATGTACTATATAGTAACATTCAGGCAATTTTAAACGCTTTAATGAGTTCATTTTAACGTGTTTCTGGGCGCCATTAACTTATATGAATTTTGCATGCCATTTGTGTCAAAATTATCCCTAAAATATCACGTAAATTATCCCTAGATTCCCCGAAATTTGTGGCTATGACGATGCTTTGTCTTTGTGTCGACCACGAATTTCCTTCGCTATATAACAACATTTGTTTTTGCAATTTATTGACATGTAATGCTTTACAGGTCTTGCTTTAAAGGATGTAAAAAATCATTATACACATCATAGAAAATGTTTTATTAGCTTATTTCTATTGTTAATAAATTTTAATTTATTTTTCATTCAACTAAGCATTACGCCTACTCTACACCATCATACATACAGGGAATTCGTAGGCTCATCGAAATTTCCTGTACCACTTACAATGCAACTTTCAAAATATTTTGTGTACATAGGTGTATATCTCTTCTGATTGTGCTTTAGCGCTTGCGTCGTAGGTATGAGCGCGGGTAGCTGAATAATTCCTCCCGGTTAAGAGCGCATTGATGATATCCAAATTGGTCGCAGTATTCGAATTGCTTGTTGACGGCTGGAAAAATTTAGGGATTGACATGATTTGTACCAGACGAAAATATCTTTGGATGAAAGAACAATTTGAAAAGGCAGGCTACTATCAAAATAAATGGACTTACTCCATTTTCTACCCAGAAGAACGGTGCAGGCCCCATGCAATGCCGGGGCATTGGCCCCGTCCTTGCGCAGAGTGTACCATAATACAGCCGTTCCAACCTCCACGGAAACAGTCGCATTTCCTGGCACTAACATCGTCTCTCCGCCAATATCCGGTAATTCCAGCTGTCCAATCAGAAAACGTGATTCGTAGAATAATAAATATAAATAAAAAGTAATTATAAGTAACTCTAAATTAAAATTCATCAATTTAAATGTATTTTAATTAATTCGCTGTTGCGTGAAAAATATTTCGAAATCAAGAAATTTACGTATATCATCATCGTTGCCACTGTCTCGTCCCACACATTGGCCTTGGCATAGTCAATTGGATCATGGATGCGATAACGCTTGAAATACAAATTTAAAAATTTTAATTTAAATTTAAAAATACATCCTAGCACGAGTCTTTGTAGGTAAATTTTAATGCGAACTCCTCACGTTGTCGATATGAGCCTCGTAAGTTCCACCGGATATGTCCATATTGAAAAAATATTTCTGCTTGTACTTCTTCGTGTTTTTCACACTGAATCCACTGAGCATCTGGGCGTCTCTCAGATGTGGCAATTCAGGAGGAAAGGTGTCATCTGTGGGGAATATTCTGAAATAAACTGAATCCGGTGGCTTCCATCCCTGGTTCAAATCGTAGGGCGGAGAGTGAATCGCATCTAGCGGTTCATCCCGAACGGAAAATTTCTTGAGATCTTCAATCCGTTTGGGCCCAATGGCATTTCGAATGACAATAAAATCCGGGTTCCTTGCCAATTCTTCTACGCGGAGAGGATGGAGTGTCCAGTATGGATCCGTTTTGGCCTCGTGCCAACATCTGAGGTCGGGTATGGCGTTCAGAATTTTCTTGAGGTTCTGTATAAAATTATGGATACATTTGTTTATATTTTCTGCAAATATTGGAAGGTGTGAAATGGGAATGTAACAACATTTGGACTGACCCCGGAAGGATCTCTGTGACAAAGATTGTACACGCGATCTAGTTCCGTATATTCGGAGCTGCTCATATGCTTTTGGGCAATACATCTGCTGAGGTAGTGCTGGCGGCCGTATTTTCTCCGTAAAGGAGCTACCACTTTCGTAAATAGAAACAGTCCGGGGAATGTGGAGGAATGATCGGATTTACGCCGGAAAATATCGTGCTATAATATTTGGAATTAAAATGTGCAATTTTAAATTGTTTTAAATCTTATGCGTACATAAAGGAAGTCGAATTGTTCACATAGTCGTCTATCCATACGTTGAAATAAGTGCAATTTCAAATTTGTAAGCTTAGAAATTTGTTCGATAAAAAATGCTTTTTCTTCCCCATTAGCAAGCTGTTGCATTTTTCTTACTTTAAAATTGTCCATTTCTTCAATTACACATTTGTGCGCCAGTCTACTTATATGTGACAACTTTAAAAAATTTCTATTTGTGTGCTCGCAATTGTCTTTGTTAGAAATTCTCTAATTGTCTAATTAAAAATTCCTGCACTTGTCCCACAAAATATCTGCAATAGTGCAATTATAAATTTCTCAATTTGTCAAATTACAAATTTGTTTGCTTATAAATTTCTCTATTTATCCGGTCAAAAATTTGTTTGCTTATAAATTTCTCTATTTATCCAGTCAAAAATGTGTTTGCTTATACAAATTTCTTAATTTTATAATCAAAAATGTATGTGCTTAGACATTTCTTCATTTGTCCTCTTAAACATTTCTTAATGTTTTAAATAAAACATTTTCCCATTTGATCAATTTAAATTTATTTGCTTAGAAATTTCTCCAATTGGCCAATTAACATTTGTTTGCTTGGGAATTTCCATTTGGCCAATAAAAATTTGTTTCTTAGAAATTTCTCCATTTGGGCAATTAAAATTTGTTTGCCTAGAGCTTCTGTATTTATCCACTTCAAAATTTGTTTCGTAAAAATGTTTCCATTTAATCACGTAAACGTTAGTTCGATTAGAAATTTCTCCATTTATCCATTTAAACATTTATTTTCTTAGAAATTCCTTCCTTCCACTTAATCATTTGGTTGCTTCCAGTTACAAGTTTGCAGTAAGAAAAAAGGAAATTTCATAACCAACATACCTGCAATATGGCCGCCTGTATAGAGCGTTCCACAGCGTACGGGCTGATGGATCCATCAATCACAGCTTTGCTCAGCGCCAACTCGTAGAACTGAATAGCAACGGCAAAAATCGCTGCTTTAGCCGCGTGCTCTCCAATCTCGTGACAATGACGGGCGTTCAATCTCACGCCCAAGTCAATATTAAACAAATGACCGTTTGCCAGCTATTGTCGTAGTACAAATTTTGGAATTAATAAGCGCACATAGCTGGCTAAAGGAATTAAAACCTTCATGCGTATACTAAGCATGGCATAAAGCAATGGAACGTATGCAAATTTACGTGGCGGACAATAAACTCACCGCGGAAATATTCAAGTTATCCACATAAACCATGTACACAATCGGATCTGTTGCGTAGCGTAATCCAAATGTGGTCACCGTGAAATCTGTGGGTATCCACTGCATAGCTGAAAAATATAGGATAGTTATATGTATATTACTGGATATACCGTAATGAGTGTACGCACTAACATTATGCTATAATTGAAAAAAAAAGAATTTTCAAATTTATTTATCGCGGTTCAAAATTATTAGAAAAAACGCGATGTATCATTGTGGCATACGCGCCTGTTATAGTCCGGTGAATCCCTAATAATTCATTCTTACCAATTGACCTCACCCTTGGAAAATAATGAAAGAGTCGATGTACATGCCGATATAATGCCAAGGGATTGTACACCATCCAATGGACTTGCTCCAAAACATCGTCTGTGGAATTACAGCGCCGGCATTTGTACGACGATTCCTCAAAATCAGCGATATATCTGGAAATTTTAATTAAATACGTATAAACATCCTATATATTTAAACAACAATACATTGTTTCCGAATATGTATACATTTTAATATATGAAATTTACTAATTTTATGGCAGTTTTGTATAAAAAATTTACGATTTCTATGCCGTTATTCAAACCTATGTATTTTAGATAAATTTACATATAATAGAAACTCGTTGTAATGAGGAAAAATATCATGCTCACTCACTTTTGTACTAAATTGCTATCCTCATCACAAAGACTGTGTAATGGGGCAGCTTGTAGCTTCTTAATGAACTTCCTTTCATACAACGCAATAGTTTCGTAGTGGGTGCTTGGGATTTTTTCGGGGTTGACGCAGACACTGGAGATCACACATAGAAAGATGCACACGTTCAAGTACATTTGAACGCCTGGAATTCTAAAATGCTTTCCGAAAATTATTTTATAACTACCGCCTTAAATGAGACGTTTTCACCAGTGTATATTGACGAACCACGAGTCATTGGTACTGTCTGTAGGGAGGTCGATCTCCTGCAGTAATAAAAGACCATTTTTGCTACTGTCGTTAAAGAGTTTGATATTAATGCGTCCATACGTTGGTGTTCTTTGGGGTACTCGCTTGTGTACAAGTATTCCGTATAACGGTACAATTTTTATGCTTCAACCCGTCAACTCACCTGAAATCGTCAGAATCCGATAAGCATTGGAGTCTCTCTATAACCAGTCTCTTTATAACAACATTATTTTTCACCACCGTCGTACATGTAAGGTACGTATTTCATGTTCTATGGAACAAAATTTCCCAGTAGCAATATTTTTTTCCTTCACTTCATTGCTGTTATGGAGAGACTCCACTGTATGTATACGTATGTACATATATACTATATGCATGCAAGTGGTGGCGAATGGCTTAAAATTGAAATTTCCCCTAGCCTATCAGCAGTCGTAGGGGAATTTAAAACACTTGTGGCTACATTGTAGACATGCATGTTCGTTTGTTTTATGGAAGTACGTACAATTAAGACCAGACCAACGCGGATATTCTCATTTTTCTCTTGTTTTGTTCTCATTCCAATGTTTTTTATTATTTTCTTCACATTTCCAAATTCTTTCTCTGCCTTTTTTTAAATTCGGTTGGCATCTCTTACGTGTTCACATCTGCCTTTTACTATATATTTTCCTCTTTTTTTGCGTCCCTTTTTTATTTATCATTTTGTCTCTTTCTTCTCGTTTTGTCCCTTTATAACGTTTTTATCATGGCACAAAAAACGTAGTGGACGAGAAAAACTATATAAACAAATGAAAGGGAAAAAACATGATATTGAAAGGACGGAAAGAGACATACAGAAAAAGGAATGCAACGGAAGAGCTGTAAAAAGAACCATACATATACAGTTCTCAAGAAATTTGGGGGAGCGAAAACCGGAAGAGCAATTTGAAAAGGAAAAAATCATCAGGAAAATCACAACACACGCTTTGCCAAATGCTGTGCATCGAAAAAAAAATCTAAAGAAATTTTAAGCATACCATTATTTATTACATAATATCAGAATTGTTTTATTTTGTTGTCCTCCCATAACTTCTGAATGGAAAAGCACGAGATACTTTTGGATATCAAAGACAATACAGACAACAACTAACGCATACATACGTATGATATGTTTATTAAATTATTGCCATTCGTCAGGATTAGAAATTTGCTACACTCAACTGGCTATTATCTTTGCAAGTTAAACTGATTGCTGTTACAAATGTTTATTAGCTTTCTTGTGGCGCTTTCGTCGCAGAAATGAGCGGGGGAAGCTGAACATTTCCTCACGATTAAGTGGGCACTGATGAAATCCAAACTGGTCGCAGTATTCAATTTGCTTATTAATGGCTGCAAAATTTAATTTCAAAAATCATATAAATGCATCTATTTAAATCTCTTAGCTAACGTCTCATTTTAACGTCTCATTTTAATTACAAATTGAAAAAAAATTAATTCATTATAGCAAATACAAACGTACTCCACTTTCTACCAAGTAGGACGGTGCAAGCCCCGTGCAATGCCGGAGCATTGGATCCATCCTTGCGCAGAGTGTACCATAATACAGCGGTTCCAATCTCCAATGGCACAGTCGCATTTCCCGGGATGAACATTGTCTCCCCGCCAATCTCCGGTATTTCTAGCTGTTCGTCCAAATGCAATGTGAATTTAATTCCAGACATATTCTACATTAATTATGCATGTAATTAGCTCTAACTAAGCAACCACATCAATTAAAACATATCTAGCATACAACAGATGAGAAATTTTTGGAAAGCAAAGCAAAAAATTTACTTACATAAATCATGAGCGTCGCCACCGTCTCGTCCCATATATTCGCTTTGGCATAGTCAATTGGATTATCACCTTGATGACGCTACAAATCGCCGATATATTTACAAATATGCAAAACCCCATCGTCTTTGTAACCCTTTTTTGGACTGGGAAAAGCTTACATTATCAACGTGAACGTTGTAAGTTCCACCGGGCAGGTCCAAATTAAAAAAGTATTTTTGCTTGTACTTCTTCGTGTTTTTGACACTGAATCCCGTAAACATCTCGACATATTTTAGGTGTGGCAATTCCGGAGGCAAAGTATTATCGTTGGTAAACAGTCTGAAAAATAACGAGATGGGGTCATTCCAACCTCGTTCTAAATTGTAGGGTGGAGGCAAAACGGGATCTAATTGTTCTTTGCGAATAGAAAATTTCTTCAGGTCTGCTATCCGCTTGGGACTGATGGCATTTCGAATTAAAATAAAATCCGGGTTCCTTGCCAGTTCTTCCACGCGAAGAGGATGGAGTATCCAGAACGGATCCGTTTGGGTCTCGTGCCAACATCGGAGGTCCGGGATGGCGGGGGGAAATTTTATCAGTTTCTGAATACAATTAAAATAGATTGGGCTTTATAATGGTAAAAGATGCAGTCGTGGAATGAGCGATTGCAAACTTTGGATTAACCCTGGAAGAATCTCGGTGGCAGAGACTGTCCGCACGATCTAGTACGGCATATTCGGGGCTGCTTATATGCTTTTGTGGAGTACATCTACTTAGGTAATGCTGACGACCATATTTTCGCCGTAGAGGGCCCACCTCTTTCGTAAAAAGGAAGATACCAGGATATGTGGACGAATGCTCGGATTTACGCCAAAGATTATCGTGCTGCAAGTTCGCAACTAGATTGTACATTTAAAAAAGTCTACCTAATTATGTATGTGTCCAACTAGAATTTTACTTCCACTAAATTTGTGCTGACTTAGATATTTGCCAACTTAGAAATAAGTTCACTGGACAATATTTCCGCTTGGAAATTTGTCCACCCTTAAATTTGTCGGCTTGAAATTTGTCCAATAAATAGAAATTTCTCCCTCTTAGACATTTGTCCGCTTGGAAATTCGCCCACCCTTAAATTTGTCAGATTAACAATTTATCCGCCTGGAAATTTGTCGAATAAATAGAAATTTCTCCCGCTTAGGCAGTTTCTCCCGCTTAGACATTTGTCCGCTTGAAAATTTGTACACTTGAAAATTTGTCCAGTTAGAAATTCTTTTAACAATTAAAAATGTGATCATTTAGCGATTTCTCCGTTTAGTAGTTTGTCCACTCAGGAATTTGTCGGTTTGGAAATTTGTCCGCTGGGAAATTTGTCCACTTGGACATTCCTCTAACAATTAAAAATTTGTCCAATTAGCAATTTCTCCGCTTAGAAATTTGTCCATGTAGTAATTTCTCTTCTTATAAATGTATCCATTCCGAAATTTGTCCACTTAGCAATTTGTCCGCTTAGAAATGTGTCTACTCGGAAATGTTTTCATTAGAATTTTGTCCATTCTGGAATCTGTACAGTGGTGTCTCTATGTAACAAGTCTATTTATAACAACTTGTCTCTATAACAACAATATTTTTTCCGCCTTTCGTACATGTAAAGTACAATATTTTATGTTCTGTATGACAACTTTTCCATATAACAATTTTTTTTTTGCCATTCAGTGTTGTAATAGAGAAACTCCACTGTATATTTGGAAAATTGTCTACGTTGTAGTGTGTGAAGTCAGGATTTTGTCTTGAAAGAAATCACTATTTACCGCGTCAAACTAGGCTGCAGTCTGCAAACAATTTGTATACTGTACAAACTAGTCCAACCTAAAACTTGTATATTTAGAAATTAAAGTACGAAGTAGTTTGTGCAATTAGAACTTTGTCTCCAAGAAAATGGGTTCACTGTAAAACAAAATGCCAAACAATTTTGCATAATTGCGAGCATAAAGAAAATCTTAACACCAGCGTACCCCCAAAATAGCGGCTTGCAGAGAGCCTTCCACAGCGTAGGGACTAATAGATCCATCCACCACGGCGTTGTCCAGCGCCAGCTCGTAGAACTGGATGGCAACAGCATAAATCACGGATTTGGATGCATAATTTCCAATCTCGTGACAGTGGCGAGCATTTAGAGTCACGCCCAGATCAATTCCAAGCAATTGGCCGTTCACTAGCTTTTGTGATAAAGTAAAAAGATTCTAATTATTCACACATTATGGCTGGACAAATTTATTTGAAATTTGTTTAAACCTTCAACCTGAAATAACATAATGAAAAGGCAGTGACAACTATATGCAATAGAATATATACTACACTCACAGCCGGAATGTCCAAATTATCGACGAAAACCATGTGTACTATCGGATCTGCTGCGTAGCGCATTCCATATTCGGTTACAAAATACTTCGTGGGTATCCACTGCTCAGCTGAAAAATATTTTTACAATTTTTGGATTTTACTGTCATGCGCACAAGTGTTAAGTTTATAAACTAAAATAGTGCTTCCAACATGGCATGCATTCGTCTATATAGTATAATATATTATGTGTTAACACAGCAATAATTTTGAAATATTCAGATGAGCTTATAAATTTGCTGCAAAAATTGTTAAAATGCATTGCGGTTCTGAATCTCTGAAAATGCCGTATAATTCCAACTACGGACATGTATAATGGTCCGACTAATCCGAAAATGTATTTCCTTACCAATTGACCTCACCCTTGGAAAATTATGAAAGAGTCGATGAACAAGTCGATATAAAGCCAAAGGATTGTATATCATCCAATGAATTTGCCCCGCCACATCCTCTGTTGAATTGCAGCCCCGGCATTTGTAGGTGGATTCCTCAAAATCGGCTATATATCTGTACATATGAATTAAATATAAATAAAAAACACAGCCAATCACACATTTTTTTCGGAATTCCATTGTGCTATAAATATTACACTTCAACCGCCGGGTTATTCGTATCGCGTGATTTGTAGGGTATATAAATGCACATATGTACGTATTTCTTGGGAAATTGTGTCTTTCAAACGCATAAAATATGTATATTCACCTTTGTATTAGAATCCTGTCCTCGACACAAAGACTTTCCATTGGAATGGCTCGTAGCTTCCCGACGTAGAGCCTCTCAGAATACGCAATGTATTCGTGCATGGTGGCGTTGAGCCTTTCCGGGCTGGCGCAGCCAACCAAGACGAAAAATAAGGAAATATACAGGCTCTTGCGCATCTACGCTCCCAGACTCTTTTAAAATATTCAAAAGGAAAAATGCACGAAATTCTTTTATATCTGATTTCAAATGCAAATTTGTCACTAGTGCGATGTTCATTGACTACACTGGGTATTGGCATTATGCATTGGGCTATATTGCTTTCGGTAATAAAATTTCCGACTAGTGTTGTCATTATAGTCAAAACAATGATTTAGCTCATAGATTATTCACACTATATTCTAACCAGAATTTTTTTACAGTGATTCATCACGATTTTAATTTCAAAGCCTGAATTGAACTGACATTTACAATTGTAGATCTAATTAATTATTAATATTTAATTTTTTCTGTCAATATTTTGATGCCACTTCGGAAGAATACTCAAAAATGTTACATGTATTCGCCAAATAAATCGAATGGCTCCAATTTTGTTTAAATGCTGCGATTCAGTTCACTTTTTGAACCGACATTTGTCATTTTATACGCACGTTAGGATGGAACCCAGTTTCCATCTGAATCCAATTGAATGGAAAATTTGGATTCAGAATCTAATCGTGGCTGTCCGTATTCTAAATATTTAGTAAGCTGAAATTTCCGCGAACATATCGAAACTTAAGTATGATATACAAGTGCTATTTTGTTTGTATTTGCCGGAGTATAATAATATATTAATCCGTGTGTCCAAGCAGAAGTTTTTTTTTCAAAGCATGAAACAAAAACATATCAGGATGCTAATACATTGCAGGATTTTAATATGACCAAACAATGCAATATATAGTGTTATACAGTTTATTCGGATACATGCAGGCTTTTTCAGGGGAACGAAAAAAATTTTCTCCGCCGTTATTTGCCTTTCGTCCACGGCCGGCGGAATGTGACCCTCTCGCGTGGCTTTAATCCGCATTTCTTTTTAAGGAATTGCTCCCGGTACTCAATCCATCTTAGCATTACTGCGGGAGAAAATAAATCACACTTTATTTACATACATACTAAGCCTGTTCTCCTACAACGTGTCAAGTCACGTTTTTTCATACTTTGCTATGCACACAGCGTATTACGAATTAAGTACTTACTCCCCCTATATACAGTTAGCGTCAGAAGTGTTGGAACACCACTTGCGGCCAATACTTAACCCAATTTTTCTAGCTAAGCATGCACAATAAGTATGATTTATGGCCATACAATTATAGGATATGCTTTAGTAAGTACATTAAGGCAGTT
The DNA here is from genome assembly GCA_034698585.1 of Disparrhopalites patrizii. Classification (NCBI taxonomy): domain Eukaryota; kingdom Metazoa; phylum Arthropoda; class Collembola; order Symphypleona; family Sminthuridae; genus Disparrhopalites; species Disparrhopalites patrizii. Next base: position 13,707 of record JAQGBT010004503.1, read on the forward strand.
TTCGTTATTATAAATAGCACGTGGAAGATGTGCATTAATTTAATTATAGATTAAAACCAAAACAGACGGACAAAATTGTTGGAACATGGGGAAAAAATAAATGTCGTTTAGGGTTAAAAATATTTTTTTGAAAATTTTAATATTTTGTACATTAGCCATAATACATATATATGTACATATATATGTATATATCTACTACCGATAGGAATGGCAACGATTTGATTCTGCATCGCCATTTTCAATCTGATGCGATTAAAAAAAGGAATCAATCAAACATTCAAGATGTGAATCATATCAACGCATTTGTTTCAAGGCGTGAATTGGATCATAAAATTGAAATAAAATTCGGCCAATTTTAAGTAATTTTAATTAATACGAAGCATTCAGATTTTGTTTCTAACTAACTGGTCATTGGCATCTCTTAATTTTCGTCATTATAAGAACCGAAAAAATATATTGCCTATACAGAAACTTAATCCAACTCTACTAACAAAATGTTATCTCCATCCCCCCGTTTTATGGCTATAGTTCAAAAACCGAAATTTGCGATAACATCCATTTATTTATTTTACTCTCAGGAACTAAACTATTATTTTCCAGTAGTCCGTTTCGAAAAATGAAAAAGCAAATTTTCTCCCCACAAAATCATTGTAGACTCAGCAAAAAATGTTTCAATATAATCGTACTGGATTTAACCATGCTAAAGCAATATTACTGCGCGGCAAAGCTCAAAAATGATAATATTTGTATACAACTCAGGGTCGTTTCTGCTTTGATGGAGGAACAACCACGTATTTAATACAAGGAATTACAACGGGCTCCCTTATAACGGTTTTCTCTCTATACCGGTGGCTGAAGATGCTTCCCTCAAAAACTTTCTCCAATTGTTAACGTAGAAATTTCTGTCCTCTATAACGGTTTTTCGTTTTAACGGGGAAAATATGCTGATTTAAGGGGAACCGTTAGAGAGAGGATCGACTGTATATACAGTGGACTCTCGCTATAACAACCCTGAAGGGTAGGGCAAAAATGGTTGTTATATAGAAAAGTTGTTATATGGAACATTTAATATGTACACTGCATATACGAATGGCTCAAAAATAAAGTTGTTATAGAGAAAAAGTTGTTATAAGGAGAGTTGTTATAAAGAGAGTCCACTGTACATGAAAAACTACATTAAAACTCACAAATTTTCCTGCCCAATCCAAGCGGGCAGCCTGCATGCATGGTGGCTTCGTCAAAGCTGCCATCATTCATGTGCGTATGCCAAAGTAAGACGGAGCCTGTCCCGGCTTTTACGTGTACAGTATTGCGTGCCGGATGGCCTCTGTCGGCCAAGAAAGCGATCCCACCGCCAACGTCTGCCGTGTCTATCTATAAGTTTTTTCAAAAATCAATTCACTAAAACTAACATTATGTAATGAACATTAATTAATGAATTAAAATTCACTCTTTGTTCTCCAAATCAACTCCTGCAGCTCTTAAATGTCGTTGAATGGGACTTTATCGGACATGCATTTCTTACCATGTACATGATCGTCATCAGCGTATTGTCCATTTTTGTGTAATCAGTGTATTTCCCAAACGCTGCGTCTATATACACAAATATTGTAAATATTAAAGGCATTTTTTGCGAGAGATATTGCCAATTGGCAATATCTCTCGCAAAAAACGTTTACGGAACAAATTTTTGGGAAAATGAAATGCGCAAAAAATTTGGGTGAGTTCTTACTATAATCTACGTGAACATGGTTTCCCTTGCCCGGCCAGTACCAAGCCAGGGAATTGTATTGCTTCCGATGTCCCCATTGAATGTCTAGACCACACAACATTTCCATATCTCTGCGGATGATCTTCATTTCCGGATAGGCATAATCCTCAACGCGATATTGCCCATAGTCATAAATGAAGTCGTTCAAGCTGTAGTTTTTCGGATCCAGATCATAAAATTCTGTATGAAGGACGTGGTTGAGGACACGATACGCTTTTGGTTGAATAAAGTCGATAATCTCTACTAGATCCGGATCCCGGCGATGTTCCTCAACTTTTAGGGGATGAATCGTCCAGTAAGGATGAAACTTGGGGTCGTACCAGCATTTGAAATCCCGTAAATCACCACTTCCCTGTGGTTGTGCAATTCAAAGAGAGATTTGGTTAATACATTTAAAAAAAAATACATTTGAAAATGATAGGACTCGCTGTGTTCATTCATATTGCTATGGAACCGTACAAGTTTAGTATGACAAACTTCCCAGGCCACCGTTTGCCTGCATTTCCCAATGCAGTAGCTAGTTGCTGGCAAGCAATGTCGGAGATATTCTTCCTTTCCAAATTTCCTTCGGAGCGGTCCGACAATTCGATTGAATAGGAAGCTTTCCAAGGGTGGTTGTGCCGCCGGGAGAAAGTTTGTCACAATGTCCAGTTTTTGGGCTTTGGACAATGCTACGTCATGCTTAGGAATACATTTTATTACTTTAATTGGTTAATCTGATGAAGCCTGATGATCCAAAACATTGGTTATGTTTCCTGTTATCGGATAAGTTGTATAAATTCGAGATAATCTGATTAATTTAATAAATTCCTTATGATCTGATTAATTTAATAAATTCCTTATGATCTGATTAATTTAATAAATTCCTTATGATCTGATTAATTTAATAAATT
>JAQGBT010004504.1:0-16369 GCA_034698585.1 Disparrhopalites patrizii
GGGAGCATTTTTTGCTGCTGTTATAACGAGAGTACTGTTATACAGGGGACTGTTATAGAGAGAGTCGACTGTATACTACTGTTTACACACTTTTTCTGGTCTACTCCAGAGGAGCATGATATTATGTTGATATTTTAGTATCCGTAATAAATAGCATCTTAACAATAATATTTGCAGGAGTAAGTATAATTATAATTGTGGCTCACAAAAGTAAACAACAAAAAATGTCGTGCCACCTCTTTAAAAATGCAGCGCCACCCGCTAATATAATATAAAGGCAGTCAACAGTTGTTTTTTAGCTGTTTCTTGGGTGCGTTTGTTGATTTCTCTTTTTATTATTTTCTTTCTAATTGTTTTGCATGTATCATTTGAAACTTTTAAAAGGTCGTAAAATCGTTTTGGGGGCTTCTAAGCTATACTTCGCCCAAAATATCCTGTTGCAGTTACCTGCGCGTGTTATAAACACTTATCTTTGCATTCATCTTTAAATATATATTTGTACATAAGCACTCCCGTAACTACCGCAGCATTAAGCAGACCATAAAGGCATGGCAGTAACATGAGAAAACTTTCTTTTATTATAACTATGTACTATTCCCCTTATACGTACAGAAGCAAGCATACATACTGCTTGAACAAAATCTACTGCTTACGATATGCTGTATGTTACAAATGTTGTTTTCAGTTCTTATTTTTGCTTGCACATTGTTCCACGCCCTGTGAATCGATGCTTTGGGTTGGCTTTGTAAAGGTGTCTCAGGGTCTCGTACCAACGCCCTGCAAGTGTGTATATTTTATGTATGTATGTACATTACTATAATAAATCTTTATCCAATTTATGTATGTAATACATTATACGTTTAGTGCAGTTTTTCCTGTGCACATATCTTATACCCGAAATGCTGCAGTATCTTTATAGAAATTAAATTCCGGTTAATTTGAAGGAGAAGCTGAGTTTTCACTCAGCTTGAAGTATCCACAAGGGCGGTCATTGTAAACAGGAGTTGGTAAATATTGGTTAGTGTCTGGAACACCAGGATGTATGCTCGTAATAAGAAGGAAGTTTCGAGTCCAGATGAACTGATGCAGTATATAAAGCATTTAGCGTAGTCTTCCTGGTTTAGAACCTTTAGAAAAACTAGTTTTATTATAAATCATATTAGCCTCTGGCTGGCACACCAAGATTGAACTCCATTTCCTTCCATGTTTATTTATAAGAATAATTTAGGGGATGTGCACCAATGTCTATTGTACATATATGTACACTTGTACACCTTGTGATTAAATTTTATTTACTTACATTCTTGCTCTTCCATAACAATCAAAATGTTACAACAGTGGTAAAATCACCTATAGTAATTTTTTTATGGTCATATTAATACAGGGGTAGATGAATGGCGCAGTTAGAGTAAAATAAAAGTACGTCTATCCTGTCAGATTGTAATACCTCAGAATAAAGTTTATTCATATTGGAGAGGCGAGGCGTACGGTGATTTGATATTGTATTTATTAATATTATTAAATTAATAAGTTTGCACACGGCGATTCGTTGCGATTTGTATTTATCGTATTCATGATATTTTGCTTCTCTACAGGTCTTGTTGAGGCCTGGAAATTCAAGTGCTTTTGTTTCCTTTTCTCCAGAGGTTTGAACAAATATAAGCGTGGCAATACGGTTTTTAGAGCATGGCTAGCAAGAAGCCGGGTTGTCTTATCAATAACAGTTAATTTCAGTAACATGCAAAGGGTCAGTCAATCAAATATCATCAATTCAACAAATGCCTCTTGAACAAGGTCACATTTAAAATCGCGATTGTGAGAGTAACAGTCACATAGCCATTCAAACATATTCGCTCAAAACACTTCTTCCTTAGTTACTAATAAACTTTCCATTGTAATATATTTCACTAAGGGAAATACCATTAAACATATTGTACTATATTCCACAGGGATATACCATTAAAATTAAGCATATTCGGGAATAATACTACGATAGGAGCGAAATTAAACGTCTTTGTCAGTATGTAGTATGTACGCACATATCATTTTAAGAAATAAGCTGATGGCAGATATGGGGTGACCCAATTTGGTCATTGGTTTTTTTTGTTATTCTTAGCAGCAGTAAGTTTTTCCTGCTTATCACAGTGGTACAGCTGTTAAAAGACACTGTTCAAGTCATTTTGTGAATACATTTTACTCACCTGGTGCACAGTTTGTCTCACGCATGTCTCAGTAAAAGTATTAAGATCGACGAGGCACTGGGGAATAGAATTTTTGTATGGTGGTTAGACTATACGTATACTTTTTTTTGTGAAAAGGAGACCATGAGGAAACGAGTGCTAAAAACAGAAAAGAAAAGAAAAACACATGTAGCTGTGCTTATTTGCTTATACAAAGCTTCGTGCATACAAATGAAACTATATGCAAAAATATTTACACACTATTGCAAAAGGGTCCCAAAACAGTACATGCCCCAGAAATTATGGCGAGTCATTTTATGGCGAATTTAATTTTATTGAAGTGTGTTTTTTCTGCGACATTTTCCAAAATCAGTACAATTAATGACTGGGATTCCTTGGGAGTCTCACTAAACTGTAGGATAATTTTGAGAAAAACTTGAATTATATAGTAAAAAAAAAAGTAAAAACCATAAGAAGAATACACTATCATTCTGAAGCGATGTGTGTTGTTGGTAGATAACATATGTAAATGCGTAAATAATGCATCCTTACGCCAACAAATTATGCAAACTCTGAGAAGATATTATGACAACCATATTTTGTAGTACTCCGGCCAAATCTGCATTCCACTTTAAAACGAATTTCGAAAAGTCAGGCAAATAAGCTAATTGTGTAAATGTTCGTAAACTGTGTATATCCGGGGATTTACTCTTTCATTGTGGAAATCAAGCATTCTTGGGGCGCAACATCTACGATTTTAGGGGGGCTGAGTGTCATCTCGGGCACCTTATATAAAACATACGTATAAAGTGTCTACAAAGGAGATGCAACCAGGTGCGAAGAGAAAGTGAAATAGTATTGTTTCGAAACCTGTGGAGTTGAAGGGATTTTTAATTCCGTGTCTACGCTAGGCACTATTCCAATGCGTAGATTCCCTTTCAACTTTCTTATAATGCATGCTCATTAATACATATAGCAGCGACATTAGTTAAAAGTAGTGGCATTATGAGTGCCTAACCTCTAACTATCGTGTCTATACATACCGTTACCAACGGGGGAATACGTTCGTGTAAAATCGCCTGCGGCACAAGAAAACTACTAACGGTTAAGAAACCCCCAGTAAACACCAAGACGGCTCTTTGCTGCAGTGCCTTGTACTTACGTACACGTTTGCAGGAAAATCTTGGGTAGAATAGTATTTTGTGGCACAGCATTTTATATGACTTACATTAAGTCTATATTGCACGCTACTGTGACTTACATAGGGATTATGTTTGCAGCGTACAGGAAAATGTCACTTCATACGAAAATGCGTTCAGCCTGGAATATGAATTTTTACTTTTCATTGACAGCTTTCCATGTTCAAGAATGGTGCGTGTTTTTGAGAGCATAATATTGTGTCAAAAACGTTTGCGGACAAAATTAAGGAATCAGAATTCACAAGAGTTGAAGTTGGGCTCACCAAGCCCACAGAAATCGTAGTTGGAATATTTTGAGCTATAATGTATTATTTATATAAATATATGTACATACTATACTATACAATGTTTGTCAAAAGGCATGAGAAGAAAGGTCTACTTCTTGTTGCTTGGAATTGTTGCAGGCATATTTATTTTTTGTCAGAGAGTGAGTTCTGGCATATTTAGGGCAACGCACATATTTGACCGCATGCTTCTGAGCAGCATTAAAGTTCTGTGGTAGTAACAGGTAACAATTTACAGAGGGAAAGGATATAAGGTGGTTTCTGTAGTAAGTGAAACCCCCTACTTGCGCGAGTTGCTATTGAGTATTCGAGAGTTACTTCGGTGGAAAAAAGTAAGAACATATGCACAAAATCCACTAATCCACTTTTTCTTGACCTCTATTTTTTGTGCAAACTGTTGTTCACGTGCTCTTGCGTAACTATCAAAGTTTATTTCAATCTTTATATAAAGTAAGTGTTGCAGGAGTTCTCCCAATCTTTTCGCCCTAAAACTGTTGTCTTCGAGATCAAAGCAAAAATACGTAGAACATGCTGAAGTACTTGTGTGTTAATGTAATTTTATTTTAATGTACCTTGAACAGTACTGTAGGTATTAATTTAACAATAATAATACCTATATGTAAAGCCCACGCCCACCTTTTCCTATTTTGGTGCAAGGGTTTCTTAGTTTACTTCACTCGTTGTTGTCGTCTGAAGTGTATAGTCATTATCTAGTCAAAAGTCAAAACATTATTAATATTTAATCATATTTTATTTAGATAATTGTTCCGATGTTTCGAACGTACAATAGCAACTAGCGTATTGAGTATTGATTCCTTCCAGAGATGTAAAAAGGGGTTCGTTAAGTCTTCTCCATCGTAAAACCTCAGTGTGATTGTTTCCTTGTCAATAGGTATACAATCATGGAGAAAAATTGGCACGGAGTCGCTGCATTTGTTGAGCTTCCGTTGTTCCGTTCACGATTAAAAACCCTAACGTTATGGCATTTTTTGCGCGAGGATGAAGTTTCACTCACCCAGAGCAAAATTAACGCTAAAAAAATAGCGTACAAGCCACGAGAGTCATAAGAAACACGTATTGAATGCACTGCATTGACATAATTTTAACAGAAATGTATCTTGAGCTGTGGTTGTATGCTGTATTGCGTATTGCATCCTATTGGGAACCAAGGTATGTAGTTGTATTTTTTTGTCCAGTAACTTGTACATAGCTACATACACATACACATACAGGTAAATACTTACTTTAGCCAGTTTATAGAAAAAATGATGTAGTACGGATCTCATTTTTCTTTTATGTCAGTCACATTAATCCGAAACATTATTTTGCACAGTGGGCAACTCCTTCACTTCGAATATGTATTTCCTTAATTTGGTAGTTCGTCTCCAATTCTCTTGCACCCATTTTATAATTTAATAATTACTACATTATTCAATGTAGTGATTTAATTATGGAAATTAAAATGCTGATGCTATCCTTGCACTTTAATTTCATACTTCATAGACACAAGGTTCACCTACCAATTTGAGCAATATTAATACGAACTATCGGCAATAAAAAGCTGCATACATCCAGAAGATGTGAGTGAGCGAAAGAATTTGATTTGCTCATAACGACTCTATGTATGCATTATTGTAAACTCTAGCATTACACCGCGTAACGATAACAGTACAACACTAACAAAATTTAGGCATTGCTGGGGGCATGTCATTCGTAAAATCACACGAGGATTATAATTTAAAGCATACTATTGTTCAAAATCTCATGTCTCTCGAGCATAAATTAATAAATAATACCAAGAGTGTTATTAGCTCTTGCTCGTAATTTTGTACACGTGGAAATTATTTCAGTCATTGACGGCAGTAACTCTTCCAAATAGTCCGCACTCTTGCAAAAAGTCTTTAGCTTTCTTCTTTCCCACTGCTGTATCTGTTATCTGTATAGCAGTAAAGCGTGCCCATTTTTATATCTCACCTGAGTAATCGCGAAAACGAAAATGGATAGAGATAATGAAGACAGACTAGTATGAAATTCATTATCACGTGAATCAAAGCTATTTCGATCATTGGTTCCACATGTACTACTCCAGTAAACCCAACCTGAAGGCAATTATAGCGTTATTAGACGTAATATGAACTTTCGAATTTTACAATGCGTTTTTTACAACGGGATGGGCCGGAGTTTTTCTAGCTGTACAGAGTACACAGACGCCAACCTTGACGCCAGAATAATTTGCTTAATAAAACACAAGAATGACTGGAATCGACGCCCAAAACTATTAGCCTGCCAAAAGTTTTTTGCTGCTTTGGAGGACGCTCAATTTTTTGCAACAATGAGACAAGGAAGCTTAAGAGAAAGAGATTACTCGTATGCTCTCTGCTCTCAGATACCTGTTTTATTCCATGCAGATTTTCTTCGCTAATGTTCCCAATTAATCAATAAATTGATAAGTTCCTGGTGATTACAATGGAAATCAGGTACTTTTCAGTCGCACATAGTTAAGCATTTGTAAGAAAAATTAGACACGAATTGCGGCTGACCACAAGCAGATAAAATAAGCAGTACGCGGTCAAGGCTTCCAAACCTATACATAAGTTGACAGTCAATACCACATACAGACGAGGTTTCACGCGTACGTTGCTACACTAGGGCGAGATCTAATAATTAAGTAAAGCTTCCCGTATAAAATTTTCGTATCCGGAGTCAAGTATGCAACAGCTCTCAACCTTAACTACATCATCCTGCCCTCACTGTTAAGAATTAGAATTGTTTTATCTGTGTCTAGCAGTCACTGTCGAAGACGAACGAATAAAGGTTGTAATCTATTTATTATCCTGGTAGAACTTACCCCTTTGGAGTAACATTACAAATGCATACCTATTTTTATGACGACACGGCAATGGAATATGGCGGGAAAATATGGCTTACTTTCGAGGGAAAGTTGATGGTCTTTAGAGTATGATTTAATTACTCGTTGAACACTCGAGAAATAAGCCAAGTTCAAATGAAAACAATAACTAAATTCTGAAATATTTTTTATAGGAGATAGAAGTGCAACTAAGCTGCAATATGGGAGGGCATTCCAAGAAAGTATACCACGCGAAGCACAACGACAGCAACAGGTCATTGTACCTGGAGGTTTTCAACAGCTTCTCCTCCAAAGCAATCTGCCGGCGCTCCGAACGACGGACACTCGGAACACTCATTCCCGAGTGATCCCCACATTGCATAATGGTCATTTTCAGCTTCGAAATCCATCGCTTGTGACAAATCCTTCGCGCGAATTGCGTCAGCGATATTCATCACCGTTGACCACAGCTGGAAATCCCGTGCAAACCCGTACAGGCATTAACTCTGGAAATCCGTCTGGATCCGCGCAGGATTTTCGAGAATCGCAATACGAATATTACGATGATGGGGATTCCGATATAGTTTATCACTACTCAAATGAGGATCCGGAAGAGGTTGTTGCGGGCGGCTCTTCGGTGTTACCTCCTGTAGGCAGTAAATCGTCTACAACTGTTATAGGTCGAGGTCAAAAACAAGAAATCAGAAACATTCGCCCCATCAGTCAAACATCATCTTTTATCCCGTTAGTAGAAGAAGATGAACCCTTAGCTGAGAATCTCGCGTTCAAAGGAAGAAGTGTGCATCCACAGCCATCATTTAAAAATCTTGGTTTTAATAGTAGTCCGAATCCAACACCGTTACCAGGACTTCTAAGAAATACCTCCGTCATAACTAAAAATAGAAATGCTCCGTCTATTCCACCTCAGCAACCAATCATATCGAAGCGTCCAGGGGTTTTTCGAGGCCCGGTAAATAGATTTTCCGTTACCACCAGACCCCAATCATCTTTCCCGCCCCACGCCAGCGCTTCTCCAGGATCTGGCAAAATTTTCCAATTAGCAAGTAAAAATCTATCTGTTCCAGTTGACAGTGATGATAAGACTGTTCCTCTGGAAGAAGAATATGTGGAGGAATACCACGAAGAAGATGGCGACGCATACTACGAAGGGGAAGGGGACGGAAGACTCAGAGGGAATGATAAGTCGGAAACGAAAGCTAAAGTAACTGTGTCTGTTTCCACGAAGGGAGGTTCCACCACACCAAGCTCTGTACTACTAAGCAAATCCAGAACAACGGCCACGCCAGGAATCGTAATTTCAGTCGCAACCACTAAAAGCATAAGTGATAATGGCAAAGAAATTCCTACGCCTACCACTCCAAAAGTAACTTTCAGTCGGGCGACAGGTTCATCGATTGTGGTCGCGTCCGTTCAGACAAGTAGAAGTGTATCATCCAATTCTGGTAGTCCTTTAAAACCCAACGAATTAAAGAATTCGGGGTCTACAGATTCTTTAAAGCTAGAGCCTGAATATTATGAAGAGGAATATGCATACCCTGATAATTATCCCATTTTAAATACAACGTCCGTAGAAACCAAATCATCAGTGTCAAATTTGCTCTCTCCATCTCCAACCGAAAGTATCATGGATAAATTAGATCGTGTCCAGTCTGATCTTGTAAACGGAGTTTTAAGTGGACTGCACAGTCCATCTTCTACAGTGACTCCAGTAACTGCTACCAGCCGTGAAAATGTGGAGATAGAAATTCCCCATCCGGCCTACGAAAAGCAGAAGACAAATGGCATTATTTCCACCGAAAAAGATCAGTCGAATGTTAAGAGCTTTGAAGGTATCTTAAAAAGTATCAAATTTAAAGACGCTTCAGGATTACTCCCCACGGACTATAATTCTCCGGTAGCCTCTGTTGTACCCAACATTACAACCGCGGCCCCAGTTACAACCACCAGCAGTACTCCTGCGTCCCTACTGCCGAGTATAACGTTTGAGGAAGCTTTGAGTGATCTTCTTCCCAAGGGGTACCGTCCAAGTATTGTTTCAACATCAACATCAACGCCAACTACATCTTCTACTGCAACAACTAAGATCATTCCAATCTCAACGAGTACACAGAGTACTACAACGAAGCCAAAAACCAGTTCTTTAGAATCTTTGCTGTCTAAGGTGAAGTTTTCGGATGTTTCTGCCTTACTTCCTCCGGGATACGACGAATCGAGATTTGCCGCGTCTTCCTCGACTACTACTACTTCTAAGCCAACCGGAATTGAACTGGAAGCACTTAATATAAATTTCGACGATATTAGCAAATTTCTTCCTCCAGGGTACAAACCCCCGGAAGAATCTACGTCTTCTGTGACTCCCCAACCCAGCGAACTGACCTCTACAAGTACTGTGCCAACCCCGACCACATCCAAACTCCCACCAAAAGGGGTTGTGTTTCCTACGCGACCTGGTGGAATTAAATTTATTCGGCCAGGAAGTACGGAAGCACCCAAAGCTGATACTCCACCTCCCCCTAAGGTTACTATTCAAGCTGGATGGCCGCAGAGGTAAACCCCATAATAATGTCTACTTTACGTTGTTTAATTTGGCTGGTTTTTAGAAGCTTGTCTTCTAGTGCATCATGTAACGATTCGGGATTGCATTTTTGGGAAAAATTAATTAATATGTTCATATATGGTATTCTATTACAGGAAGACAACAGCCTTTACAGGATGGCCTACCTCATCAACTACACCTACAAGCTCAAGCAGTACCACGACAGAAATGGCAACAACTACCACTGTAGGTACCACTACTACAACAACCCGACCCACTACGACAACCCTACCACCGAAAAGAAGTGCTCCTACAACATGTGTGGAAGCTTTCTGCAAAATGGAAGCTATTGTTAAAATTGTTGGCTTTCGGTGGAAACCCGAATATGGGGATATTAATACTGAGGAATTTAAACATTTGGAGAGAACTGTCAAACGAGAGGTAGACTTAAAAGTTTAGAGTTGTGATCTTTGATTGCAGAAGCAGATTGCAGTTTAAAAATAATAACCGAAAGTCCCTGTATCGATGTTTTTTTTTACACGAATTTTTCAGTTGGATGCTGCCTATCGTTCCAGCGGACTTGCTCAATATTATCGATCCATTGAAATTGAAGGATTCACGTACGTAAACATTATTTAAATTTGCAGTACCATTATACTTATCATTAGTATGACGGATTTTCGATTTAATACGTATTTATGCATGATTCACAGTTAGGTAGGAGGTCCAGGTATAATAAAGGTGTAGATGGAAACTGGGTATGTGTTACATGTATGTGCCAGAAAAAAAAAATTAGAACAAAATGTGTTCAGCTACGACTATTGTTTTTCGTGTGATGGCCATTACAGTTTTTACACCTACATGTCTCTATTTCTCGTGTAAAGGAAGGGATTATGAATTCGTTTAAGTGAACGGTTTTAGAGAGAGTCGAGTATATACGGGTTCAATGTAATGATCAATGCAGAAATTTAATTTTCGAAAAATAGCGACGGCGCTTGGGATATTTCACAAATTAAAGTATAAATGGTTGTTTCCTATATAATTAATAATTAGCTAAATAACTGTTTCAATAAGAAAGCTACATGCACAGCTTGCTCAAAATTATCAAGACACTTCTGTAATTTCTATGAAAATTATTACATAAAATAAAATATCTTTATTGCCTAAATGTCCTCATCTCCCTATAAAAACAGGCCAGAGGCGCGGGTTAAACTAGTCGTCAAGTATACATTTCGTATTTCAGTGGATAAGTCGTGTAGTTTGCAAATATTGTTCAGATTGTAGTTACTGGCGGAAAGTATAAAGTACAGGATATGCTAAAATGAAGAGTGCATAATCCAAAATGTGTTAGAATAATGTGTCAGAAAGTGCTAGCGAGTTTAGTCGGTAATAAAGAAACAAACACTAACGACATAGACTATGCATAAAAAAGTATAAATATAAACCTGAACTTCTTCTATGAAGTCTTCACTTTTTTCTGTCTGCTAAATAAACTGGAATGTGATTTTGATTTCCTTTTACAGTAAGGGTAGCATTATAGTGGACTATTTCGTCATTGTGGAAAATGTCGCAAATTTGACCTCTGCAAATGTTAGAGCACTGTTTCACGCATCACTTCCCCCTTCTGATCAGCATGATTTCTCTGGTGACAACTACGAAGGGGACGTTGGACTTGCACCCGATGAGCGGCTCCGTCTAGGTCGTTACGTGATAGATCCAAAATATACAGATTTTAAAGGTTCGTGTACCATTCTATCAATTTAATTAATCATTCCCGTGATCACGTTTCAGTATTCTAATGAATCCAGTTATTTTTGTTACAGTTCGAAATGCTTCAAATGAAATTCAAGGAGCTTCAGCCTCTGAAGGACTAATACCGCAGTGGGGAATTGCAGTTATTGTAATTGGATTGGCTTCCCTGATGTTTGTAATAATCTTTGGAGTCACTGTGGTAATTGTCTAAATTAAATATTATGTACATGGATACATTTCAGGTAAAACTAGATTTAGGAAAGAACTAATACATGACTGTTACTACTGCATTACAGTTGGTGAACCGCCATAAAAATTCGAAAAAGAAAAACGCCGTCTCTCTAACTCAGGAAATGTTAAGTGAATTTAATAAAACCCATAGTTATGGTGTCGATAATTATGGTGCGGACGACTTGTACAATATGAACGCTGTATGGGATGACAAACCGCCCCCTAATATGGATAGAACATTTGATAGAAAGCCGGGAAAGGTGAGTGTTGAAGCATAATTTGCGGTTTGCTGCAAATTACATATGCACGACGTCCTTAGATTGTTTACATGCGTTAATTGCACAATTTAATAACGGTTGTACCTGCTTATGTTTTGATACAGAGATCGTACAGCTCGGGTAAGGACTCGACAAATTACAACATTTACGATAGTTGGAAGACTGAGTGGAATGGTTACTATTACAACGGAAATTATTATGGGGATAGTGGCTATGCGGCTAGTCGTCGTCGATCTGATTATGACACCAATTTTTAATCTCTAAATTTCGCAGCTGCCATTGTCTATGAGTGGTGATCTAGTCATGTTGCTTGAGAACTGAACCCTTTTGAATTGAAAAATGAGTTTTTATTTTGTATTAGAATGGTAGTATTGTAAGATATGCTACGCGCACGAACGTGCGTTGTAGGTTGTAGCCAACATACGTACGAGAACTTTATCGATATGGTTGAAGAATTTTGTATTGGTATTGTTTTATTATGGTAGTATTAGTTTTTTCAGTTTTCGGAAACGCCAAGTTTTGAACTTGCTATTGACATCGATTATACTTGACGCGTTGACCTTTGTGAAGTGTGTTGATTCACCTTGTTACCTTAAAGCATTTACTTATTTATGCTTTTACTCTTTTTGTGTGGCTCATACTTACATCTAGTAATTTTATTTATATTTAAAATTTAAATACAATCTACGAACCAAGGTAAATCTATTCTTTGTAGTATGTATTAACAGACTTCATCCAGCGTTATGTCGACTTACCGCTTGATATTGGTCGTCACTCGTGACATTGGAATACATTTTATTGTCGACCATATTATATAGATAAGTGCGGCACGTAGAAAATTCCAAATATCATTAATGTAGAAAATACGTGTATGTGGCCTGAGTCTAAGGTAACCTGACAGTTCAGACGTTACACAGTTACTTTATTAGTACTAGTAAAACCTGGAATGAGGTACCAGAAATTAGAACCACAAACTGCAAGACTTAGTTTGCACAATATGGCCATAAAATGTGCACGAGTTCTGAGAGGATGATGCAGTTCATACACCTGAAATTTTGCCCAATTTTTTATTCTATATAAACAAACAATTAAAATGACGAACATTATTATGATCATGGTCATGAATTCTTTTCTGTCGAGCATACACAATGTTTACATGTGGAATCGATTTCATTATTATATTACGATTATATGTTTGTAGATTTAAAGGAACATGTTCACTTGTTACAAAATACTATTGGAAAGACAACTCCACACAGGGTCCAATTTATTTGTGACAACATAATCATGTAAATGCTAATCGAGAAACAAATTGCCAACTCGGTAATAACACATGTAAAAACTATTTCAGCGAACAAACAAAACTATTTTATTCGGAAAGCGATTATTTTGAATTAATTTACCCATTTCTATGCATAGTTAGTTGTCCATCGATCTTGTTGCACTTTTGTACGCAAAAAATTATATTCAATTTTTGGATCAGCTGCTGCAACTGCCCATGTGCGATTCATGTACTCCTGCAGCGCCGCAGGAATTTCCACCTGACCTGCTGGGGTCTGCCCGTTTTCAACCAAACTAATAATTAACCTTGGGACGGCACAAGCCGTTCCGTTAACAGTATGTGCATATTTTACCAAACCTTCCGAACTTTCATATCTTATATTAAGCCTCCTGCTCTGGAAATCAGTGCAGTTGCTGCAGCTAGATATTTCTCCGTACATGCCCTTTCCTGGTAACCAAGCTTCAACATCAAACTTACGATGAGCGCTTAAGCCTAATTCTTCTGGTGGCATTTCTAGTGTTCGGAAATGGAAATTGTAATTTTTGAACAGCTGATGCTGGACAGCTAGAAATTCTTTAAGAAGTTCGTCACTCTCATTGTTGCCTTCATTCGTCGAAACACCAAACATTTCCACTTTTGTAAAGTAATGCACACGGTACAGACCCGATTCTGATTGTAGCTCCGAAGTCTCTGCTCGAAAACATCTACTTACCGACGCTAATTTTAATGGCAAAGTATTTTTTGGCAACACTTGATTCTGTAGAAAGCCACCTATGGCCATTTCTGCTGTGCCTGATAAACATCCGCTTCCTGGGACGCTCGGGTCATCTAAGAAGTACACCTGGATATTCATAGAAACTTTAATTTAATAAATTAATTAAATCACTTGCGAGCATATGAAAAGCCCTGCTATGTCATTTATCATGCTATGTAGAAACAAACCTGTGATCTGCCACTTTTTGTAGGAAATCCACAAGAATCAATCACATGAGGAAACAAAATATCCGGCACGGAAATAAATTGAAAATTCATTTTCTTCAGTTCATTGACGGTAAATCGAATTAGCGCCTGTTCGAGTTCCGCCAGTGGACCCTGCAAACAAGTTATCGTTTCTTAAATTCTTTCTCAGCAGACGCCGCTTGCAGAATGCAGTGAGCATAGCTTCACCAACTAACCATCAGAAAATACGAACGATGGCCCGCCAAATTCCCTAAATCCGCTGTCCTGAGTAGATTCTTGTTTTTGCAAAACTGTAAAAACAAAATTCCAATACCGCTTAAAAACAATCATGGACCTTTCCAAACATGATGACTTTTTAATCACTTACAGTCATAAAATCCATGTGACAGTCTTGCTTTGCTAGTTGTGAGCCATGCATGCCAATGACTTCTCCATTCGGATCGGTTACACGCAAAGAACAATCGTGTGTTGAATTAGGTATTTTGGAGGCTTCGACTAGTAGATTGTCGAGATCTTCTACTTTACTCTTATTTCCCTTTATAATTCTTACGTGCAAATCCACAATTTTATCTACATTAAGGTCCGGAATTTGTCGACGTTCCACATTTTCTCGGAGGCAAGCTCTTTCGATAGGGTCGTTGATGAAGTCCCAATTCAAACGTGCAACCAATTCTCTCTGGCGCTGAATCTGACTTGAGCTAACTCCAGCTGATATTGGTATGTCAATGTCATCTTCTTTCCCACGTTTTACCTGGCTGTATTTTCTGGTAAGAATACTTGAAAACCTGGAATTTCCGGGTTTTCTCAGTCGAAAAAGCCTGTACACATTCATTTTCGGATCCAACCGATATTATATTGTCTTGAGCTCTATTCTAATAACCAAGTGACATTATCAAATTCCAAACATGCACAGGCAAAATCATTTAACTGATAGAAATCTCTAGTAAGAAATACCGGTCGGTGAAACGTTCACTATACTCATTGTCTTTATGTACAATAAAAATTCGCTTCTTCTTCGCACATTCCTCATGTGCATCACAGCCTCAAATGTTCGTCAAACCACAATTACCCTCCGTAAATGCACATATTGTATTTTTAATTTATTTGAATTATGAATCTCACAAATATTCACCACCTTCATCAGTGATGAAAAGAGCTGATGAATCATCGCACTTTTTAATATAATCTAACCATCTGAGTCGCACTGCAAATACGAATGTAAAGGAGGGTCAAGAAACCATGCTACGAACTTCGGTATTGTACAATCGCAATTTGTTGATCCAATTATTTGTTAATGGATCCTCTGCTCTGCAACTGTCTATTTGGAAAATAATACGTCTTTATTTTGCGTGTGGCTGTGGCTAGTACATACATATAGTATTCAATAGTATGACTTGTTTTGTTGGTAAACGATAAACGTGCCTCTTCTGTTCTGTGTCTATACGCTCTACCCTCTACCTCTACGCTCTGTGACTCTGTGCTCTGTCTGTGTGTGTGTGCTGTGTGCACGCGATTAAATGGACTTGTTCAACTTTCCCGGCACACCAGACATGTGTCAAATCAGAAGACAAAGGAAAAATTATCCAGTAGGTATTTGGGTATTATAGGGAAGCCAATCATGCCGGATTCCTTCGGATCAGCGGGTACTGATTTGAGGAAGGCTGACGGGAGACGGGATACCCTGGTGTGGTGAGACTCTCATCAGGTACTGTTAATATTAATTGGAATAATGGAAATAAGACGTTCATTTCGTACCGAAGAATCAGGTACCAGTCTAAAATTGAGAAGCAATTCAATTCCGGTTCAAGTTGAAATAGAAATGTAATGCTTTCAATGCAATTTGCAATTACAAAAAAATATACGGGAAATCGGGTTTTTTAGCTAATAAGCATACATTTTCGATTTCTCAATCTCAGTATTCAGTAAATAAAACAATTATGGTCATCAGCCCAAAAAATTTGCTTTTTCAAATCAGTTCAAATTTTCCAGCTTCTATGCTCAGAAAAAAAGTTTTTCCAACGAATACAGTTCGTAAGTACAAGTAAAGTACACATTAACATATACTCCATATAAAAACATTTCCCTGTATCACGTAACAAATAATACTTTTTCCCTTCCCTTCAGTGTTGTTATAGATTATAGATAGACTCCGCGGTAATCATTACGCATACATTTATTCATAAAACTCAAGCATAATGCCCCCTGTCAGCGCTTACATATTTTGAAGATTATTTATTTTATTTATTTCGAAATTTTTAAAGTATAACCAGGGATTTGTTTTTTTTTGAAAAACGTTCAAACAATGCATAAGGTAAATATCAGGGATTTTGATGGAATATATACATAATAATGTTCATAATTGCTCCCAGGTTTCGTTGTGGGTATTTCATGCAAAAAATCTTCGGATGACAACGGGGGACATTTCGAAAATTTTAATTTAAAATTTCAAAAAATACATGTGAAATTTTGAAAATTTCAAAATTTGTTTTTAGTTTTTTAAAGTAATACCTATAGGCATTAAGATTTTGAGATAGACATTTTTTTAATTCAAAGCCTTGACCTTGACCCTCAAAAAATTATTTTATTTCGAAAAACCTGGAATATGGAGAGATCGGAAGTTCAAAATTTCAAATTTGTGGTGTTAAATACTTCCTAATGTTGCAACACACTAAGTCAGTACCATTATGTACAATTTGGCTGACATACCCAAAATACCGCTGGATATTGACATGATATAACGACTGTTATGTTATGGCATGGTCGCGTTCCGTCGCGCATCTCTATTATTGTTTCTATTC
>JAQGBT010004505.1:0-16364 GCA_034698585.1 Disparrhopalites patrizii
AATACAAAGAGAAAATACAAAAGAAAGAGCGAGAGAATACAAAGAGAAAATACAAAAGAAAGAGCGAGAGAATACAAAGAGAAAATACAAAAGAAAGAGCGAGAGAATACAATGCGAGAATACAAAAAGAGAGAAGAGCGAGAGAATACAAAGAGAGAGACGAGCGAGAGAATACAAAGCGAGAATGGAAAAAGAGAGAAGAGCGAGAGAATACAATGCAAGAATACAAAATGAGAGAAGAGCGAGAGAATACAATGCAAGAATACAAAATGAGAGAAGAGCGAGAGAATACAAAGAGAGAGAGAGACGGGCTAAAGAATACAAAGAGAGAGACGAGCGAGAGAATACAAAGAGAAATTACAAAAAGAGAGACGAGCGAGAGAATACAAAGCGAGAATGCAAAAAGAGAGAAGAGCGAGAGAATACAAAGACAGAGGAGAGAAGACAGACAAGAAAAAGAGAATAGAAAGAGAAGAGGCAGAGAATATGAAAAGAGAAGGGAGAAAATAGAGGGAGAAGAGACAGAATATAAAGAGAGATAAGAGAGAAAATAAAAAGAGAAACAAGAGAGAAAATAAAAATAAAAACAAGAGAGAAAATAAAAAGAGACACAAGAGAGAAACTAAAAATAAAAACAAGAGAGAAAATAAAAATAAAAACAAGAGAAAATAAAAACAAGAGAGAAAAGAGAGAATACAAAGAGAGAGAAAAGAGGGAGAAAAGAGAAATGATAAAGAGAGAGAAAAGATAGAATACAAAGAGAGAGAGAAAAGAGAAATGATAAAGAGAGAGAAAAGAACGCTCAGGGAGTATGATTGTGCATGAGAAATAGAGTAAAGAAGAGCGTCGATATTTTTTTATTCTTCATTCTCCTTTGCCGTGTACGAGTACCATTGAAAAGCATATGTCAACCCTTTCGTCCCTTCCACTTGAATATGCCTGTGTTAAAGGAGCAACGACTATCTCTTTATTACTGCGGACCTAAAAGTTATGAGTAGAAAAAAATCCATGGGAAGTAAGGAAATAGTAGGAAGAGAGAGAGAGAGACAAAAGAGAGAGAGTGAATAAGTTGAGGAGAAAGTGAGAGAAAGCCTTGCTTATATATTATGTAGTGACAAAATTCTCCGAGGGTGACAAACCACAGGAGATTTCCCATGGTTGTTATTCCCCAATCCCTCAACTTGTCCCAGCCAAAGTGCGTGTGCATACATGTCATCTCTTCCTTTCCGTCCGGAAAAGGCTTTTTTTTTTTTACTTCAGTTCCTATGCAGTACCATTTGGATGACAGCATTCCTATACATATGCATATCTACATTGGGACATTGAGAGTCGGCACTATATTCATACTCTGGTTGTAGCAAAATAAAAATTTATGTACAAGGTACTCAGAGGTGTGAGAATGTGCCAGGCATAAAAAACAATGTTCAATTGGGATCCAGATCAGCAGACAGCGACGGAGGGATAGCGAGTCTCATAAAAACTGGCAGCAAGAGATGAGGTCTGGGAGGGAGGAAAATTAGAGAAGAAAGAAGAGATAAGCAATGCAGAGAAAATAAAGTAAAAGTCAATGGTTGTTTAAAGAAATTGGGGTTATACAGAACTAAAATACAGGATGATGAAACATTGAAAAAGAGAGAAAACAGCAACAGAGGTAATAAAGGAGAAAAAGTCAACAGAGGTAATCAAAGAGAAAAAGACAGCAGAGGAAATCAAGGAGAAAAAGGCAGCAGAGGAAATCAGAGAGAAAAAGACAGCAGAAGAAATCAGAGAGAAAAAGGCAGCATAGGAAATCAATGAGAAGTAGGAGAGGAAATATCGAAGTATGTTTGATAACATCAAAGAAATCAAGTGAGCTGCAGTTAAAAGACGAATAGATGAGAAATTAAATAAGAGAAGAAAAGCATAGCTGGAGAAAGTGAAAGCAGAAAGCTAAAGGCAGAAAAAACTGGAAGACAACGACCAAGAAAATTATGAGGAAAAATAAAGACAGATAGCAACAGAGTAAAAAAGAAAGAGAAAGCGACGGAGAGAAATAAAGAGGGAATAATGAAGAAAAATAATGAAAGAGAATGTAACCAAAAGGAAACCATGAAGAGAAATAATGGGCCAGAAAGAAAACAATTAAAAGACCAAATGAAAAAGAAAATAATATAAAACGAGAAAGAAGACCAGAAAAAACAGGGAAGATAAATAAATAATAAGATAGACAATAGAATAAATAACAAAAAGAAAGAATGCAAGAGAAAGCATTGAAGATCAATCAACGAAACGAAGGAAAGAAATGAAATGGAAATGAAAAAAAGGAAAGCGAAAATACACTAGAGAAAACACTGGACAAAACGGAAAGCCAGCAATGGAGAGGAAAGGAGAAAACGGACAGAAACTGCAGCAGAAATGCAAAAAAGGACATTCTAAAAAAGAGAAAGCACCTCAGAGGTAGCAGTGGAGATATAGACAAGAATACTAGAGAGAAAAAATGCGAAAAACGTGAAAGCAATAGACGAAAATAAGGAACAGCAATTCAACTAAATAGCAAGAAAGGAAAATTAAGTCAAATGAAAGCGAGTGCGAACGAAGCAAAGAGAAACAGACGAAAAAACCATGATCGAGAGACGAAAAAGCATAATAAAGAGACGAACAAACCATAATAAAGAAACGACAGAAGCGTGAATAAAGAAACGAACAAACCATAATAAAGAAACGACAGAAGCGTACATAAAGAGACAAAAGAAAGTCAAATCATTGCAGATAAAGAGAAATGACTGGAACAAACAGCGGAGAATGCCATAACGAGAAAGAAGAAATGAACCAAAAGCAACAAAGAGAAAGTGCGGAGGGAGAACCACAGACACAAAAAGAAATCCCAGAAAAGGACAAGGTGAGACAGGTTGGATGAAACAAGGAGAAAAATCCAGTTAGAGAAAGTAGGAAGAAAAGAAGGAATAAGAGAAGGCATAGGAGCTGTAAATAGAACCATAACTCAGCGTATCAAGGCCAATTACGAGGAATTTGAGGGAAAGGGAAAAATATCTACATAAAATACATATTGCTATGCTTACGTATGTACTTCAAAAAAAAAATAAGGAACCCCAGGGGAAAAAAAAGGTTTTGGCACACGGAACATATAAAAAAGGGGGGATTTACAATCCTGATGACTTTCCAATCGTGCCTCTAATCAGCCTATTTTATGCGGGGACTAGGAGTCGTCCCGGGGTCTAAACGTACCATTGTGGAGCCCTAAAAAATGCTCTCACACGCAAATCACCCACGTCTTTCCCCTTTTATTCCCTCCTAACTATAACACAAAACGAGAGGGAAATTGCCTATGCCCCCAACACATTTCAACGGTACTTCCAACAAGGAGGAAAAAAAAGTCCTACATGTAATCACTGAGTGAAAGTAGCACTTTCTATTTCTTCATGGATTTTCTTTTCCTTCGTATTTTTTTTTTGCTCACAATAAAAACAAAATAAACGGCCGTAGTGCAAGATAAAATGACGTCTTGCGTGTTCCGAGGAAATAAATAAAAACGTGAAAAAAAGGATCGAGGGAAGAAAATCAAATTAATTAAGCGCAAAAAAGTGTTATTGGACCCAAGTAAATGGGGGGTTTCATTTTTTTTCTGGTGCTTTTTTTATGCTTTCTCTTCTCTTATAGGAAAAGAGAAAGAATAAACTGTATACAGTAAAGACTCACGGGATTTAATGCCCACCTTTTCATTTACGAAAGGTCGACAATTCAACTGCGTATTTATTAGTGGAAAAATACAAAATATTGAACCGCGAGGCAAATAAAGGAGGTGGAAATTTCCTATGAACTATTTCGGGGTCTTTCCACGTTTTTTGTAGGAAGTGAAAGGGAAAGGATGGCCTGTACAAGGCTTTACATGGAGTCTCTGAGTTTCTACCTTTTATACATATGTGCATTTTTAATATTCTTACTTACTTACACAAAATACTTGGACAGTATGTGCTTAGACCATGCACGGTTCTATGAAATGGAACATTTAGGCGTCATTAATGTTTTATTAGTTAAAAAAAAGGAAACAAAGCAAGGAAAAGTAGACTGATGCTAAAACAGTGGCAGCAGAAAAACGTAACCAAATGTGGTAGATAATATACGAGACAAAAACAGAAAAGTTTAAGGAACGGGAGAACTTGAAAGGGAAATAGAAATGGAAGGAAATTAAGTGAAGGAATCATGGCACGAACGCCAAGCACCGAGTAAATGTGCAGGGGAAAGTTAGGCAGGAAATTAAGGCTACGGGGAGATAAATAAGAGAAATCAATGAAAGCAACAGAGAGAAAGCAAGTTAAAGTACAAGAAGAAAGTAATGCAGCAAATGAAAGCAAAGCAAAGAAAAAGTAGGAGAAAGAGGGGCAGTAAAACCAAGAGAATGTTAGAAGGAAAACAAAAGAGTAACAATGAGAAAATAAAATTACAACAAAGAAAAGAGCAAGCGAATAACTAATAGATCAACCAAGAGTAAAAACGGCAAATAAAAGTTGTAACAAGTAAAATTAAAAAGGAGAACAATAGAGAAAATAAAAGTACAACAAGGGGAGAGTAGTGGAGAAAATAAAAGTATAACCAGGAGAAATCAGTAAAGAAAATACATTTGCATACTACAGCACAGAAGCGATTAATTAAACCAAGAAGGAAGTAAGAGAAAATTAGGGAGAAAGTTAATGTACAACAAAGAGAAAGTAAGACAAAAAGGTGAGTGTGCAACAAAGAGAAAGTCCGAGTAACCGTAAAATTAGACTAAATGAAAGTAAGACGGAGACACCAAGGATTGGCAAAGAAAATCAGCTTCGAAAAAGAGAAAGAGGCGGTATAAATGGGAAAGCGGGAAGTAAATCAGAAAAGAACCGGAAAAGTAGAAAACGAGCAACATTTTGACAAATAAATAGCAACAAAATAAGATAAAGTTATTGAGAAAGTTATGATAGAAGCCTAGAAACAACGACTAAGTAACTATAAGAGCACATGAAACAAAGAAATCCCGCAATAAAAAAGGAAAGGTGTAAACAGACATAAATGTATCTGCATCATGTTCTACTGATTCTACTGATTCTATCGTTTCCATAATATACTGAATAGAGCTTGTTTGCATAGCTTTCTTGTGAGCATGCAGAGCAGTTTTAGTGAGGAAATACCAGCCACATGACATGCGTGTCCCAGGTTCTAGTTGTCCTTTCAAACTAGGACAGAACAAATCCGATGGAATGGTATGAGATCCATTTTATTCGGGATCTAAATTAGAATAAACCAGTCGCTGCGCCAAGTTACTGTAAAAACCTTCTTCGATCATTTCGCTTGTGATTGGCCCGCAGATGCATGTCTGAAGTGTACCAGCGCCAGTAAATACACTTGGCACGCTTTTCTTCAACGAAGGATTGGAGCTTCATTTTATTATTATGAAGCTGTAGAATTGTTGCAAACAAGTTTTGAAAAATGGGAAACTGCAATTTGTCTGTTTTTGACAACTCTTCCCCTATTTGGCGAATCAACTCTAGGACCACCGGCGCCGGTGGTCTCATTTTCTGGTCATGTATTTCACTACAGTCGACTCTCGCTATAACAGCACCCTATAAAGCATCAAATTTTGCTTGTTATAGCGAAAAACTGTTATAGAGAACAGACATTTCTATGTTAAATAATGGAGAAAGTTTTTGAGGGGATCATTTTTTGCTGCTGTTATAAATAGAGTACTGTTATAAAGGGGACTCTCGTAGAGAGAGTCGACTGTATTATTGTTGTAAAAAATCCACTTTTCCGGCAGGGATGTATTGCATTTTGAATTAGTTACTCGTTATTGAATATTTGTAATCTAAAATTCAATATAAATTCATGGTTAACTTTTAAATTCTACAATACCATCGGCGTGGTAAATAACGCGAGCATCATCATTGATATCCTGCTTGCAGTGATACGTTTCTTTCATGTCTTCCACCAATTGACCGATTCGACCGTTAGTTGCAAATGGTCGCGCATATTCCTTGAATGGGACAACATACAGTTTGAATTACGCAAAAGGTGAGGAAATCACAGACAACTATTAGATTATCTCAACATTTTTCGCCGGTTCTGCCCGTTCGCCAATTAAGCGTTTGATCCGGCTGCCCGCCAAATGAGTTTCCGCCTGGTCTGCCTGTCCGCCAAAATAGTCTTCGGTCCGGCTGTCCGCCAAATAGGTGTTCGCCTGGTCCACCCGTCCGCCAACTTGGTGTCCGGTCCGCCCGTCTGCCATCTTAGTGTTGGTTCTCCCTGTCCGTCAAATTAGTGTCGGTTCCGTCCGTCCGCAAAATTAGTGTCCGCCTGTTCGCCAACTTGCCTGTTCCGCCTGTTCGCCAAATTAGTTTCCGCCTGTTCTGCCCGTCCGCCAAATTAGTGTCCTGTACGCCATGTCCGAAAAATTAGTGTCCGCCTGTTCGCCAACTTGCCTGTTCCGCCGTTACGCCAAATTAGTGTCCGCATTTTCGGCCTGTCCGCCAATTAAGTGGACGATCCGCCTGTCCGCCAAATTATTATCCGCCTGTTCCTCCCTTTCGCCATGTCCGCAAATTAGTGTCTGTCAATTTAGTAACAAGAGTTGGTCAGCCTCGTCATCAAATGCGTATGTAGAGCGGAAAAGAGTCGACTTATTAGAGGTGGGTAGGAGGAGATTATAACAGTAAAAAGATATAAAGGGTAAGCAATAAAGACAAGTAGAGCAAAAAAAAAAAGTCAGATAGGCGGGTGGAAAAAAAGGAGATTAAATGTTAAAAGGAACGTTCATACTTATTTACCTTTCGCGACTACAAAAAAGAAATAAGCCCGCCCTTTTTTCTCCCTCTCCCTTTGAAATATTTATGAATGGGTTAATAGAATGAGACTCTACCCCTTTCCTCTCTTCCTCCTTTTTTTTCTTTTGATAGAGTGCCAAATGAAAGTGTGAAATTATTCAAACATGTCATTGCGTTCCCTCCCAATTTACCTTCCCCCAAAGCCCTGGAAATGGGAGACTTTTCTTATTAATACGTAAGAAAGACATTCATTTTTAAGTAGTTTGTAAGGGGAATTAAGGAGCGGGAGAAACCCGGTGGATAGAGGGTAAGAATAGAAGAACAAGTGCAAGAAGACACTAAAAAAAAATCGACCATTTAATGGCTCCAACACACTTTTTTTTGCATAAATGTACCATGCATGGCGAATTTTCTCCCGGAGTAAAAAAAAAAATCCCACTGTGGTACAGTCTACAGTGATGAGGCGGGCATTTCATCCATGCATTTTTTACCCCTGAAAAAAAAAACTTACACAAGAATCTTTTCTCTATCCAAACTTTCTCTTGGTCCTCCACACTTAGGGGAAAAAAAGCATTCATTTCAAAGTGCCTTCTTTACAAGAAAAATGAAATGGTGTTAAAAAATTCAATGTGGCTTTATGGGAGAGAAAGCTCTTAGCCAGGATAAAAGCACATTATTATTATTGTCGCCCGACCTGTCGCTCAGTTTTCTTCCATTTTCTTTTGAAAAATCTCTTTTTTTTGGGGGGAGAATAAAAAATTGAACATCAATGTTTGAATACATTTTTTTTTACCCCAAGTTTTCCTTTTGTAAGAAAAGAAAAGGGGAGAAAGTTTGGATAAAAAATGCATTACACAAAAAGAGTCTTAAGCCGACCCTGGGAAAGGCTTATGACCGGAGAGTCTTTTGGAGAGCATGACTCATAATTCCGGGGAAAATTTCAAGTGTAGCCGGGCAAAAACATAATTTGTAATATAAGGGAACTATTATAGCTTCGGGGAAAAGCGGGGATAATGGGGTTTCCCTTTAAAAAAGAAGTTGTTTTCTCTTCATCAATACCTTGTTTTGGGAAGTCCCAGCTCAAAATTTATGAGTCATGGTAGTATACGCCGGAATGTTTTTCCTTCCCCATTGATTTTCATGTAGGTTGTAGAGACGGACGATAAAAAATGCTGTCAATGGGGAAGAAGTAGGAGGGGAAAGGCCGAAAGCCTGGAGTTTGTTTTTTTTTACAAAAAAAAAAAACCGGAGAAGATTCAATGAAAGGGAGGGCCAAAGGGACATGAGGGATATTTGTACCCATCACATGCACTATGATATATACTTGGTCCTGGACAAGGAAAAAAAAAGCTGAAAGAATGATGTAGGAACAAGTCCAGGCTGTTCCTTGAATATTTTTGTGAGGGTGTGCAACTTTTTTTTCCCCTTACCAAAAAAAGGTATGACTAATGTTACACAGGGCTCTTTCTCCGCACGAGGCATGATGCTACTTCCCTGAAGTGCTTTCCGTGGCGAAATACTTTCTCCGTATTTTTCAAAATGCTTTCTCTAAATTCTACCTAATGCCCACTTCAACCTTCATAAAATAATTTCTAGCTTGGCGAAATGGTTTCTCCAAGTCTCTTCACAAATTACTTTCTTCAAAATCCACGCAATTTTTTTGTCCAGCCTTTAAACATGCTTTCTCCAAAATCACTATAGAACGATTTATCCGAAATCTGGGGCAAAGTTTCTCCAAAGTTTGGAAAGAATATTCGCGAACTTTCACACAATACTTTCTCCAAAATCGACAAAATTCTTTCTGCGACCTTCAGGCAATGTTTCTTTCCAAATCAGGAAAACGATCCCTCTCACAAAATCTGCTAAAAACTTTCTTCAAACTCCAAGAAATATTTCTTGAAACTCCAATAAATATTTTTTCAAATTCCAATAAATATTTCCTTCATGTCCAAAATACTTTCTCCAAACTTAAAAAAAAACATTCGCCAACCTTCACACAATACTTTCTCCAAAATCTCCAAAATTATTTCTGAAACCTTCAAGCAATGTTTCTTTCCGAATCAGGAAAAAGATCTTTACACAAAATCTGCTAACAACTTTCATCAGACTCCAAACAATATTTTTACGATGCACAAAATACTTTCTCCAAAATTGTGCTTATTCAAAACTCTCCGACAAAATTTCTCTTTCACAAAAAATTTTCTGCAAAATGCAGTCTCCAAAATCTGTGCCAAGCCATTTCTACAAGCGCCGAGCAATTAACCTTTCGAAAAATACTTTCTCCACCAAAGTTCTCACCAAATTCTACATAAATTGCTGTCTACAAACTATACAAGAAATATTTTTCTCAACCCCCACAAAACGCTTTTCCACGACGTGCGCCGTCTTCAAACTCTAAAAAAAATGCCTTCCTCAAGTTGCACTAAACAGGTTTTTCAAAAATAGATATAAGAATAGAAAAAAATAGCTATAATATCTCCAAAATCAACAAAAAATGATTTCTCTCCGAAATCTGTGAAAAATCTTCAAAAAGTGATTTCCTCTCAAATTTGCGAGCTTCTCCCAAAAATGCTTTCTTCAACCTCCACAAAATCCCCTCTTTCGAAATGCTTTCACTAACCTTCCGCCTACAATTGCTTCAGACGTCACAGACTTTCACCAGTTCTTTCCTTTATCTGGCTTCCCAAGAAAGAAGTATGAAAGTAGGGATTCATGTTTTAAAGGATATAGTGTGGGCAATGACAATAGGTCCTATATTTTTGGATTTGTGGGGGTGGTTTCGAATTTCTTTAATCCCGACAAATCCAAAGGATTTCTTCATACATCAGCCTTTTTTTTTGTTGCTCTTTTCCCCGTGGGAGTTGAGGATAACGACAGTGCGTCTCGTAGAAATGGAGCCTATCGAATCAGCCAGTTATACAGAATCTCCGTAGTCCGACGTTTGGAAATGTCCTCCAAGATTTCCCAAGGAATCGTTTTATCACAGGAGGTTATTGAGGACAATTTTGAGCGCTTTATTGGACAGGAGGAAGGAAATTGTCTGTACAGGAAATGATCTGTCCCTTTCCCCTGCAGAGTCTCAGAAAGGAAGGAATAGACAGACCTTTTTTGGGAGGTTCAACCATTATTGACAATTACTGGAAAAGTGGCACTAACTTTTTTTTTCTGATGATTGCAGCAAGATTTTGAAGGTCTGGGACAAAGAAATGGTGCAGAGGTTCTTCCACGTGGAGGGAAAAAAAAGATTATTCAGGGTCTGAGGAAAAAAGGAGACAAATACATTTTTCTGAATGAATCCTTTGCAAAAGCGTGTGAAAAAAATTGGCTGGAGAAAAAAAATTGAATGGAAAGGATGACGTTCTCCGGTTGGAAATTACCCGCCCACGAATTTAGTACACACCATATTTTATTTTTAGCTCCAGAATTTTGATGGGTAATAAACCGTAAAAATGGTCAGTATCAGCACGTTCCCATGCAAATCTGTAATCTCCATGAAATACTATTATCTTCACGCAACTCCAAAAAAAGAGTTATAACTCTAACTATATATAAATATTATTTCTTTGATGACCTCCAAAAATGTGGGAACCTCCTGACGTAAATGTTTACGTGATTAGATTGCAAAATCCCTGTCGTTCCACGTGATATTACTTGTAGAAAATCATTTTGAATCGGCCTGACCCCTTGTTTGACCTAGAGAGAAGTGTCATGAGACGCTCTGACGCTTTCACCAGAGAAAAGACCCAGGAGAAATTCAATTAAGAAATTAATTAGAAAATGGAAATAAATTTTTTAGATTGTCCTTCCAGACTTTCCAGACGTTTTTGCTTTTAAAAAAAAATTAATTCGGTTATCATTTGGAAATGCAAAACAATTTATTTTGTGTGGTGTATAATTCATAAGATGGGAATAATTCAGAAACGTGCCCTTGAATTTTTTATGCGGATACTTTCTCCGAAAACTGGAACCGAGATGTTTCCAGGTGACTTTCGATTTTTTTCCCTGGAACGGTCCATGTACATATATACGGAATAACAGATGTAATAAACACTTCTTCTGGATTCCCTGGATTCCAGGAATTTCTCCTATGCAGATAGCAATTCAGGAATCCCGGGAAACTTCCGTCCTGGATGGAGGAAATCCCTGGAGATTTTTGTTCCTGGAAGATGATAATCTAATCTAACGAACAACTCCATTGTCTCTTGCGTTCTTTATGAATATCTGGACATCAAAATGTCCTTGCAAATTGTAATTGCGATTCGGACTGGAATGGACATTAATTAAAGTTCTTGGTAACTTAATCAAGGTTTTTATTATTCCAGCATGTTCATTATTGGACTTTCTGGACAACTTTCCAGTTTTTTCTTTCCATTTAATGTTGGGGACTTTGTATAATCATAGATTTATTTTACTGCAGCTATATTAATCTTCAAAATAAATGGTGCAAATGAACGCAAATTTTTTTTCCCCTCAATTTTAGAACCAATCTCGTAATCGTCGGTTATGAAACAATTATTTTCTGTGCAAAATGCTAAACCCAAAAGGAAATGGTTAAATTGTGGATTTTTAATCATTGTTTATGCATTAAAAAGGCATGGAGATGAATAATTTTACATTATCTTCGATATAGATGTACATATTTGCCAGAAAATTGCAATAAACTAAATACTATTTAAACTAATTGTTATTAACATTATATTAGCATATTAGCTGAACTGTTAAATAATATTTTTAAAAAATGTTCGGACTTCGGACTCAGAATTTTTGCTATTGGGAATTTGGGAATTCTTGAAATAAGAAAAATGCGGGAGATTCAAAAAGTTCAATGTAGCAGAGAGCAGAGCTGCAGGCAGATGCAGATAGATAGCAGAAAATAAAATGAAAAAGCAGCAAATTATTTTTAGTAAGAATTAATGTCAATTAATTCTTGATTTTTCTTCTTGCCGTCGGTTTTTCGTGGAATTAACAGTGTTTCGATATCATTTCATTAATTGTTCGAATTTGGAAATCAGAAGAGTTGAGTCCTGGATTTTCTAGTTACCGCGTGGTCGATTGCGGGTAAGGTATTAGTATTAGTATTAGAATTAGAACTATTTTAGTTTTTGGTTTTAGAATTTCTTATTTAAAAAAATATTATAGGTTTCACTTGGTAAGCCTAATTTATACTTTATACTTGTGCTTGGACATTTTATTTGTGCTTTCAATCAGTGTGTTATGAATCTGCAGGTAAAAAATCGTCGCGATAGTTAAGTACTGGGAAAACGCCGGTTTCGCGGTCAGGTCACTTAAGAGGTCAACAAGATGTTTTATCTTCCAAAAATTGTTGGGACCAGTTCGCGCGCTCTTCCACTGAGTCGAAGTAAGTCTTTGATTTCAATTATAGAATATTAGGGAAATATTTTAGTGAATACACAAAACAAATAGATACTAACAATAGGTATGATGTTATGTTATTTTGGCAAGTGGAGTCTTGACTTGTTTTGGGAAATGAACTGGGATATACATATTACAATTATTCCTGGATATTATTGCATGCACTTGCTGGTTTCAGCAAAGAAATTGATTAAGATTAATATAGAATTGTATTGAAATTCTTTCCAGCTTTCTGGAAAACCGCTACACAATTTAACCTTTCGAAGCTGGGAGAAACACCTGGAACGGATAGAAATAATGAAGGTGTGAAGGATAATAAAGCGCTGGCAAGTGACGGGAATCTTGGACAGGATGCAGGAAAAGGGTCCGGTGACAATTTTGCACCATTTAGATTTGTGTACCCAGAATTTCTTCCAGATCCCCGAATTGATAGAAGGAACAGAATACGGGAAAAACTAGAGAGAATGGACATGCTTCGACGAAGAGCTACCGTAGAAATTCCCGAGTTTTACGTAGGTAAGGACACCATCAGGGTATTCACCAACGAAATTGAACTTAGATGTATTTTCGTGGAAATTTGCATCCTATGATCGAATAAATACGAATGTTTTTATGTAAATGTTTGTAGGTAGCATTATGAAAGTGGTGGTTTCCGATAAAAACGCTCCCGGGAAATCAAACACGTTTGTTGGGATTTGTACCGAACGGGAAGGGACTGGATTGCGAGCTTGTTTCACTTTGCGGAATGTTATTGATGGCCATGGTATTACGACCTTATCATTTGCCGTGTTTATAAAAATCTGTGTAAATTGTAAATGTAATTGTAAGCTATTACAAAGTAATTTGTAATGAAAATTTTCATATATTTTATTATTTTTTACGGTATTTGAAAGGGGTGGAGATCAAATATGACATGTACAATCCAACCATTCAATCCATTATTGTACTGAAACTGGAAAGGCGCTTGGATGAGTGTTTGAGATATCTTCGTGACTGCCCACCACAGTACTCGACGTTTCCCTTTGACATGCCCCAGGAAGTTCGAGACCCCAATGCTCCGGTACCGGTTAATACCCTGAAAGTAAGGCAAAATTTGTACTTTATTCAAATCGGCTATATTACTTGATTTAAGGATACTAATTCATCTGAATGATTCACTAGGTCCCATTAAATCCAAAACCTTGGTGTGCCAAGTGGCAGCTGTGGGAGTTGAAAGGGATAGAAGGAGATATACAGGATTTTCTGAACAGTAAGGCGAAAAGAAAATACAATATTTACATGAAGGACACGAATGCAGAACATGATCATCATGACCTCATGAAAACATACAGGTTCGAAATTTCCTACCTCTGTAACTCTCTAATAGTATATCCAAGCGGATTATTAAAATCTTGATTCTTGATGAGTTAATATTACATATAATAGGAAAACCATCCCTGCTGAAGAGCAAAAGGACATATTTGGAGAAGTATATTATAAATTGGCGAAGTTAACGCAAGTTTTGCGCTCTCAGAAGAAAAAACGAACGTTTGCAAAACCAGAAAAACGTGCTTAAGCAACGAGTGTGTGTGCAATTATATGTATGGATGTATTAGTTACTTATTTGAGTTAGGATTTATAAAATAAACCATTGAATCACATTGTTTCCTATACAAAACTCAATAATCGTAACAAATTGTGTGTTCTTATTTTTGTGCATTCACAACGTCGTTGGATGTTACGACATATCTTCAGTCTTATTTTCTTCTGCAGAACCGTCATCACTGTCAGTGTCATCATCATCACCCTTAGCAATTGCGTTTTTACGGGGAGGGATCGCATCTAGTATCGCCTGTTGCCACGACTTGCCTTCACTAACATTCGCCACAATCGAAAAAACTGCAATGAAAAATCGGTTAGAACCACAAAAAGCACTTTCTTGTATACTCTGCGTATTGACATCACAACATTTGACACATGTATTACTCACCTTGATTTATGCTCAGAACTCCTCTCGCTCTCATATCAATCCATTCTTTTAATGGCAATCTCGCATGTGCTACACCCTTTTCTTCAGCCAGCTCAAAACAGTGACCCTAAAAAATATTTTAATTCCCGATTATCATCCCCAATGACAACTACGTAGTATACGAAATCTCATTATCGTTATTCCTGGAGTAAAGCATACCTTATACACACCAATTGGAAGCGAAGCAGTTTTATTGTAAAGCTAATGGATACTGGATACTAGTCATACCTTCTTTGAATTATGATCAACTAGGCCTCCGATTACGTAGACTTTTTCTTGGCTCACTTCGTTCAAGACATTATGGGAATCACTTGTTAGGTAAATTATCTTATCTTTCTCGAATACTTCGTGATAGGGCTTCTCATGGAAATTGACCTGCAGAAACACAATATATGACAATATAAAACTGGTAAGTTAAAAGTTCACCCATCCGTATCTCACACACATCCTTTGTTGCAAGATACTTTCGTTTCCAATGGTTTAATTATAATACTCACATCCCAATTAGAAAACCCCATTTGCTTCTCAAAGGATTCCTTGGAAGGTCCACCGAAACTTGTAACATGGAATTGTGCTGGATTAATGAGGGCTCTGTTGACGCTGTAGCAACGATTTACTTGATTAGCGCATCTCATTTGATCCTATAAATGACGGCAACAACAAAAAACACAGCTGCAATCATTTTCTGACCCAGCCATTTAAACAGTAAAGGTCAATGTAGAATCCAAAACATGTTTTATCCTCACTTTCTCTATCATCAGGTCATCGAAGGACAGATCTACAACAATGTTCACTTTATTGGGAGAATCTTTCATTTTCTTAAATCTTCGTCTTCGCTTCCCACCGCCTTTGCACTTGTTTGGAAGTCCAGCCTCTTTTCGTTTCAACTTCTGCTGTTTTCTAAAATATTTGTAAAAAAACTGGTAAGAAATCAATCCATAAACGATTTTCTATTACTAAAATACAAAATGAGGAACACTTCAAAACGGCCGTAAAAGCTGACACCTCGCATATTTATTATAACCAAATTTCACGCCAATTACATTAAATAAAATGTACAGAAAACATTAAAAATCCTTTCCAACCTTTTGTCCTTCTTAATAGCATTCCATTTTTCTCTCTTTTCCAATCTTTTCAAAGCTTTTTTGGACAATGAGTTTGAACCTTGCTCTTTTTCGGAAGAATCTCCATTTTCACACTTCCCAGGCGTTTCTCTTTCAGCCGCTGATGACATTATTGAAACTTGAAAGTTTCACGTTGAAACCCTGTCAAAAAATGTCTTTATAGAAAATAATCCGAAAACAAATAAAAAAAACAGCACCGGTTTTCAAGAAGAATTTTTTCAAGACTGCGGATAATCCAGTTTTGCAAACTCTTGCAGCCGAAGATATGTTCAAAAAGCTAAAAAAGGGGCTTAAAAACCTGAAAATAATTCAATTCCTAAAAAATTCTTAAATATTTTCCGAACTGAATAAGATTCTTTTTAAGTAAGTACAATTTTTATTGCAATTTTTACTGCAACAAATGTTGAAACCAACACATCCAAATTAACATTTGCGAGAGTTCCACATGTTTGGGACGAGCAATCCCCAAGTTCCTACTACGCCGACAATTGTCGGAGCAAGTTATCCGACAAGCTACTGTTTTTTTGTCATTCAGGATCTCGTATAAAACCTATAAAAAACTTAATTCCAGTCCCCGAATACATCGAAAATTTGTAAAATTTCGAAATTTGTAAAAAATCGGTGAATTTTATAAAGTTATGCTTTTAAAGCGCTGTTAGGTGGGAGAAATAGAGATGATCAATTTGTGTAATAATTAAAACCTCATGGAGATGATCTTTTGTACTTTGATACACTTTTAACAAGGAGCATTGGTCAACATTTACCAGTTGGACAAGGTATTGTTAATCGCGGGTATACGAATTCGGATTACGAAATCCGAATCCGTAATCCAAAAAATTAAAAAATAATAAACTAATCTGTAATCCTTGAAAAAATAAACCAGGGTGTAAGTGTAATCCATAATCCCACTTAATTTGGCTGCTTGGATTACTATTCCTACTGCGAAGAAAATATGTGTCCTCATTTTTGACAAAAACAAATTATGTTCAATAGCCAAGGTATGACATCCGAATCGGTATTCGAATTCAAATCGGAACTATATTCATATTTTTCAGTATTTTAATTGGAATT
>JAQGBT010004506.1:0-16361 GCA_034698585.1 Disparrhopalites patrizii
AAATTTGCATTTTTACAGAATTTTGAAATTTTGATAAATAGTCGTATATTTCACGCAAGAAAATCTGGTCAGCTTATGTACACTACATATACGAAGGGCTGAAAAATAAAGTTGTTATAGTGTCAAAGTTGTTATAAGGAGAGTTGTTATAGAGAGAGTCCGCTGTATGTAATGTAATGTATGAGATTTGATGGAAGCGTGGCGTCATGGTCAATTTCGGCAAAATGGTCCATTCAAAAGGCATTCTGTGTAAGCTCCTTTTCTATCAAAGTCTCTTTGGACGAGGTATCCTAAATGTGGCACTCCATCATGTCGTAAACTGTATGGGAGACTTTTTGTATTGAACTTAATACAATTTCTGGGCTTCCATCGGAGTTTCTCAGGGAAAGGCGAATGGCTAATATAATACAGTGAACTCTCTATAACAACTCTCCGCATAACAACTTTTCCTCTATAACAACTTTATGTTTCATCCCTATACGTATATACAGTGTACACACTAAACGTTCCATATAACAACTTTTCTATGTAACAACCATTTTTACTCTTCCCGTCAGGGTTGTTATACAGGGAGAGTCCACTGTAATACTGGTGGATATCTGCGTTCATTTTTATTTGTGTACCAATGTGGATTTTATGCAATAAAAGTTTCATTTTCTGGATTTATTAAAACGAATATTCTGAATTCAATATAAATTTTCGGTTTTCAGAAAAATTCGTCAATTTTCCAGTCCAGGAATGATTCTCAACGGATCGCAGCATGGAAATTATTCTACTGATGAATTTATGAATGTCTCGGCTAGGAGACGATACAGTGGACTCTCCCTATACAGTGCAGTCTCTTTATAACAAATCTCTTTATAACAACTTTTCAATATAGCATTATTTTTTGGGCCCTTCGTGCATACAGTGGAGTCTCTTCATAACCGCACCCCTTATAACAGCATGTTCTGAATAACGTCAGGAAATTCGCAGCACCTTGTACATGGAATACATATTAATTGTGTTCTCTATAACAGCATTCCTTTTATAACAGCAAAATTTTGGGTCCCCTTAGACGCTGTTATAGAGAGACTCCGCTGTATAAGCTACATATTTTATGTTGTATATAACAACTTTTCTCTGTAACAATATTTTTGGCCCTTCCCTTCAGAGTTGTTATATAGAGACTCCACTGTACCGGCCCTCCCTATAAGAGCACTTACTCTCTATCAGCAGTGCTGAATCTCTCCTACAGCTTTACCTTGTAAAGTGCGCTCTCTATAATAACACTCCCTATAACAGGAGTTACTCTATAACAGCAGGGCATTTTATTCCCTCGCTCACATTCCTTTCACCATAACATAAATTTCTTCCTATAAGAGCATTAGCGCCTATAAGTCAGTCCCTTCAACATTAACTTTTTCTCTATAACAGCACGGGAACTCTATACCAGCACAATTTCTTTCTTTTCTCACCAATTGTGTAAATATTGTTAGAATTTGGAAAATTATCAAAGTTAAGCCTGAAAATAATCTTAATTAATTAATATTAATATTTTTTTAACTAATTCTCTATACCAGGAGTTCGTTATAAGAGCACTGTTTCTGGTGCAGATAGGGTGCTCTTATATAGAGAGTCGACTGCTATAAATTTTTGGTTTTTAGAAAATGCGTCAATTCTTTAGTCCTGGAATGAGTCTCAAAGGTAAAGAGCATGGGAATTGTTCTACTGATGAATGTCTCTGATATAGGAGACGATAATAAGAAATAAGTTTTGATCATCTAAAATACAGCATAGCGGCCTATGTTTATGTTTAATATGTTCAATTTTAATATGTACAGACAGAGACCAAAAATAAAAATTGTAACTAAAATAATGACAAAAGTTTTGTTTACAAAGCATTTAAATGGTCCTTCCGCGGCCCTCCAAGTCAAAACTGTGGGAGTAATATTTCAAAAACAAAATTCCATCTTAAATTTCACGACTTTTCCTCTCTTCCAAGACTTCCAAATGGTTCCTCACGTCTTTTTTTTCTACATTTTCTCCCACAGGCTCACATTTAGCAGACATACCATTAAATGAAAAAAAAAATCCCCGTGGATGACCCTGGAGCCAAACTGTCTGGCTCAGGCGTTGATTTTTCTCATTCTCTTCCTTATGAGTGTAAGCAAAAAAAAGGTCCCTGACGAAAACAAATCGCTGGTTTGAAAAGTGGAAGAAGAAAAAAGAGAGGTTAAAAACTCGTAAATAAAAAGAGAATCTATACAGCCCAAGTTTTATATTTCATTTTTAAATTCTTTTTTTTATAATCTTCCCCCTTTTCACACACAAGAGCATTATAGTGTTTGAGGAGAGACGAAACCATAACCGGATCCCCGACAGGTCATGTGTGCAAGTTTTATATGATTATTATGACGTTCTGAGTTGTTAAAAAAATTATTTTTCGCAGGTGTCCCTTTTTTCTTCCTTGGCCAGATTATATTGTATAGAGAGAAAAAAAAAGAAAATGGCAAGAAATACTCACACATTTCTCTGCCTTGCACTTGAAGCTATTACACATTCCTTTCTGGTCGGGTTCTCTCTTTTATCCTTTTTTTTCGCCATATTTTCTTCTCCCTTATTTTCCCCTTTTTTTCTTTTTTCATTCTTTCCTTCCTTCTCGATATATAATTATGTATACATACAGGGTAGCAACTAACGATTATACCCCCCTTAGCAACATGATCTAGCATTTCTGAAAAATGGCGATAGGAGAAATCTAAAGTAGAATTTTATTGTGCATGCAGACAACATTTTTGTTTTCAAATCCGACTAAAATTACAAACGTTATGGCGGTTTTCCAAACAAAAGTTTAAAAATCTCTGATCTCTCTAAAAACTTAAATGTTTAAACTTTTTTTTGAAAAACCGCCATAACTTCCGTAATTTTGGTCAGATTTGGATAAAATTTATTTTGCTGGATTCGCAACGCAATGTTGTATCAGAAACATGAATTTTTAAAAATAAAATAAGAAAACTAGATTTTTCGAAAATTTGAATTGTTTGAACTTGGCACAGGAAAATCGTCATAACTTGGTGATTTCTTTTTTGATTTAGATGTAGATTTTTTTCCCGGATCCGCAATAAAATTATCCTCAGGATTCACGCTTTTCCTTCTCTGTGTGCGTGGAGAAAAAAAACATTTTTAGTCTTGAAGGCGGAAACAAAAAATCTAGCTGGCCAAAAATTGGATTTTTTTAACTTTCTTTGAAAAAACCGCCACAACTTTTGTAATTTTGGACGGATTTGAAAACAAATTTTTTTTGCATGCACAATGAAATTCTACATTAGATTTCTCCTGTTGCCAGTTTGCAGCATTGCTAGATCATGGTGCTAGGGAGGTATAATCGTTAGTTAGTGCCCTGTACATAATACAAAGGAAAAAATCAAAGGCCCAACAATTGGAATTTGCAAAAGATGCTTTTGTTCGGGTAGACCAAAGCTTTTTTTTATTATTTTGCTTCGTTGAATTGTGATGAATTCCATTGCTTGGCAAGGCGCAGTTGTTGGTAATGCATCTTCTTTTTTTATTGTGCTTTTCCTTTGAATCCTAATTTACGTTGTGAACTGTGAACGGGCAAAACATTTATTATTAACACTTTGACTTTTGCAATATGCTTACATGCAGTTACACATATATGTATATGTATTTGTATATGTACACATAAATGTATAGAGGACGACGTGTGAAAATACTTCGCTGTGGTTAAGGCATTCCTTATTAAAGGGTTACAGGGAGAAACAATGTATGGGTTGAGTCAATGTCTCCAGCTGTGGTCATATAGTTTTTTGTGCAAATATTTATTCTTTGAAGGGATTTCTTGTGAGGGATGGTTGTTTTTTAATTTGAAAAAAGCATTTCTAAATTTGTGTGAAATTAATCTGATCCATGTAGAGATTTACTTTTCTGTTTTTTCATCGCAGTCCGTTTATTTTTATGTTTCTCGTTTTGGCTTTTCTCACGTGTTTTAATCCTGGCTCCTCCTCTGCGTTTATCAGTTTGAGATTTCCTTTGGGAATCTTCTTCTTGGCAATTTTGTCTTTGGAAATATTCCCGCTGGAAATTTGGCTTTGGAAATTTTCTATTTAAGAATTTTGCCCTTCGGAATTTTCTTTTGGAAAATTTTCTCCTTGTAAATTTTGTCTTTAGACATTTTATCTTGGGAAGTTTTCTATTTGGACATATTCTCTGCGCAAACATTCTCTGAAAATTTCTCTTTGGAATTCGTCTCTTTGGAAACTTGGTCTTTTGGACATTTTGTCTTTGGGCATTTTCTTTAAAGAAATTTTTTCCTTGAAATTTTATCCTTAAAAATGTTCTCTTTGGACATTTTCTTTTCTTTATGGAAATGTTTGCTTTGGAAATTGTCTTTGGACATTTTCGTTTTGGAAATCTTCTTTTTGGCAATTTTCCCATTGCAAATTTTCTCCTTGGTTATTTTCTCTTTGGGAATTTTCTTTAAAGAAATTTTCTCCTTGGAAATTTTCTCCCTGAAAATTTTCTTTGGACATTTTCTTTTCTTTGTGGAAATGTTCACTTTGGAAATTGTCTTTTTGAAAAATCTTATACTCTTTGGATATTTTTTGGAAATCTTCTTTTTCGAAATCTTCCCCCAAGAGATTTTCGCTTTGGTTATTTTGTCTTTGGACATTTTCTCTTCCGAAATTTTACCTTTATAGGATTCTCCTTGGGAATTTTGTCATTTAAAATTACAGTTTTGGAAATTCTGTTTAAAATTGGTTTTGGGAAATTCTATTTGAAATTATTTTTGGGAAATTCTCTCTCTGAAATTTTTTTTTCGAAATCCCCTTTAAAAACGTTCCTCGAAAGTTGTATTTGAACATTTTGCCTCCCCAACGTTTGCTGCATGGTTATTAATAATTTATGGTTATTGCACATTCTAGCACGGCATTGCATGGGGGATCCCGGCCCTCTGGGCAATGTGTGGTCAGACCAACAGGAAAGTTTATTTAATGGCAAGTGGAATATGTGAAATTGCCTGTAACATTATCAGTTCCCCTCCACACGGCTTCATGCCAGCCAAGTATTATTAAGGTTGACAAGAATTGCTGTTTTTTCTCTCTCTATAACATCACTTATACAAAGGATCTTTCCGAGGACCATGTCTTTGTTGGTTGCTGATTGTCCCCCCGGACGAGTGTTGGGAGTATTGTTAGGGGTCATTGTGAGTGAGGAGGGCGGAAGAAAGGCCTTTAAAAAAAAAGGTTCAAACATTACACCAGATTGATTTCCAATGGGGGATCGCCGTGCTAATGGCGGAGTACATAAAACTTGGGGTGTTTTACCTCAATTTTTACCTCCTTGTGACATGTGTAGAAAGAGAGGAATATTGTGTCATCACGTCTCCCTTGGAGGTCCTTCTCAAACCGAAATATGGTTCTCTTTTAATGGCGGAAAGCGTTTTGGGCTATTTAACAACGTTTATCGTCCATCTTATGTTTGGGTATGCACATTGTTGTTCCTCTCCTCATGCATCCCCGAGCATATGGGATTACCCATGTTATTGTATGGGTATAAATGAATAAGCATGGGGGTTTGCTTCATTCTTAGAAATCAAACAAACACAAATTGCTGACGACTCTTGACATTTTGTTTTCACTTGTATTTTTCCTGTATACAGTTACACGTGTGAACTGGGAAATTTGGAGGGACAGGAAAATCTGGATGCGTTGGAAAGGGAAGCAATTGGGAGGTGTAAAAAGAAAAAAATAACGGTGAGAAGGAGAGACATACATATAATAATGAGAGAGAATGTATTTAATAAATGAATAAAAATGTAGAAGAAAATGAAGGAACGTTAAAGTACGGAAAAGGCATATAAAAATGCGGAGGCATAGAGAAATTAAAATGGAATGAGAGACAATTTGAAGGAAAAGGAAGAATACTTTGAATGTGAAGGCGAGAAAAGGAGGAAAAGGAATGGAATTTTCAAGGAATTTTCAAGGAACAAAAAAGCATTTTGAAAGGAAAAATCTTGAAAAAGGAAAAAAAAGAAAGTCTGGAAGAATGTGAAAGAACTTGTGGAAGAAAATGAAAAAAAAGTGAAATAAAATCTGAAATCAAATCTAAGGAAGATAAATGAGAGAAATATAGCAAACATGTAAGAGAAAACGAGAAAAAATTCGTGAGAAATGGGGGAAAATGTATAAGAAATTAGGTGAAAATGTGAAAGAAAAATACAGAAATTGAAGGGGAAATTGCAAGAAAAATGAGAGAAAATTGAAAGAAAAATAGTAAGAAAATCTGAATACAAACTAAAAGAAAATCGAAAAGAGACAAAATTGATAAAAAATGGAAAAAAGTAGAAGAAATTAGGTGAAAAGAAATAAAAAGAAAGAAATTACGATTTATAAAGAGAATTTGAGAGAAAATTCGAAAAAAGTAAATGGGAATATGGGGGATAATTGAATTAAAAATAATAAGAAAATCCGAATACAAAAATGAGAGAAAATCTGAATACAAAAATGAAAGACAATCTAAATGAAAGAGAGTCAAAAATTATAAGAAACATGAAAAAATGTAGAAGAAAGTAGGCGT
The DNA here is from genome assembly GCA_034698585.1 of Disparrhopalites patrizii. Classification (NCBI taxonomy): domain Eukaryota; kingdom Metazoa; phylum Arthropoda; class Collembola; order Symphypleona; family Sminthuridae; genus Disparrhopalites; species Disparrhopalites patrizii. The sequence continues at coordinate 6,580 of JAQGBT010004506.1, forward strand.
AAATTTAAAACAAAAATATAGAAATTGAGAGTGAAAAAGAGAGAAATTGAGAGTGAAAAGGAAAGAAATTAAGAGTGAAAAGGAAAGAAATTAAGAGTGAAAAGGAAAGAAATTAAGAGTGAAAAGGAAAGAAATTTAGAGTCAAAAGTAAAGAAATAGAGAGTCAATTTGAAATAAAAAGGTAGAAATTGAGAGACAATTTGAAATAAAAAGAAAGAAATTGAAAGGAAAATTGAAAGAAAAGAAAGAAATTGAAGGGAAAACTGAAAGAAAAATAAGAAGAAAATCTGAATACAAATATTAGATAAAATCTGAAATAAAAAGAGAAAACATTTTAACGACAACTACATTTTCAAGAAAATAATTCAAAAGAACAAGATAGAAAATAAGAAAATTTTGAAATTTTGAATAAAATTTTGAACGAAATAAAGCAGAACATATGTATAAAATAGATCTAAAATGTAGACTAAAATGAGAGAAAATCTGAATCATAAAGTGAAGAACACGATAAGAGAAAATTGGAAACAAAAAGAGGCATAATGTATAATAAAGCGAAAGACAGTCAAGATTATTCCTTCCAAACCTCCACAAAATAAAAGGAGGATAATACATTCAAACTACGAAAATGTCCTCTGCTCTGCGCGAAAAACTGCTGCCGAGATCCCCCATCCAGAATCCCCCCGCCTAACCCTCCTGTAACCTATGGTTTGATGTTAATGACTTGAAATGCATAAGTCGCTGGCGGCTGCCTTCATTTTACTCCGGAAATAATGACAATAATAATGACTTAAAAAAAGGATGACTTTCCAAGCTCACGTTCATATCCAGTTTTTATTTTCTGCTATTAAAGGGGTGTGCTCTCCACCTCATCCAACTACAAAAGTTATTTTCTTTTCTTTATTATTAAATTGCTTTTATTCATTCTCCGAGATATACTCAAGTGATGATCAGATGACAGGAGAGAGAGATGACCTGAGCAATGGCAGCGTGCCTTCAAAAAAGACAACATACGGAGGGATAGATAAAGATTTCAAGAGGGCCACCCAGAAGTATGTGATTAGTGACAAATAGAAAAATTTGTATGTATCCACACACATACAAAAATGAACGTCCCACTTCCATCCCATTCATCCACACCCGCTCAAGTGTCGGAGGGAAAATGTATGTACAATCATATGAACATAATATGCAGGTAAATGTGCCTATATTATGTCCATATATGTATGCACATATGAAGAAAGGCAGGGGGGAATACAAGAGAAGACATTGGCACTCTGACACGAGATGCATATCTGTCTTGTGAGACTCTTTATCTTATCTCAAATCTCATCCCTCCGCTCCTCATCATCTTCCTTTTATTTATTTCCTCTGGGTGTCCTTCTCTCTCCTTTTATTGGGGTCGCCCAACATCCTTTCAACCCCTCTCAATGATCACATTTGCGTGATACAGTCGACTCTCCCTATACCGGCCCTCCCTATAAGTGCACTTACTCTATAACAGCAGTGCTGAATCCCCCCTACAGCTTTACCATGCAAAGTGCGCTCTCTATAAGAGCCCTCCTATAACAGGAGTTACTCTATAACAGCAGGGTATTTTCTTCTCCGTCACATTCCTCTCACTATAAAAACATTTTCTTCCTATAAGAGCATTAGCGCCCAAATCAGGTATCCCTTCAACATTCCCTTTTTCTCTATAACAGCCCCGGAACTCTATACCAGCACAATTTTATTCCTTTCTCACTAAAATGTAAATATTTACGCCAAATTTTGTAAATATTGTTAGCTTTTGGAAAATTATGGAAGTTAAGCCTGAAAATAATCTTAACTAATTAATATTAATATTTTTTAACTAATTCTCTATACCAGCAGTTCGTTATAAGAGCACTTTTTCTAGTGCAAATAGGGTGCTCTTGTAGAGAGAGTTGTCTGTATCTCTGTTCCAAGAGGAAGAAACGGGAAAATAACTAATAGCATAGCAGGAAAAAATGTAATAGCCCAACACAAATTGCGCTGAATTTTAATGAGATACAAAAACGTTCTAAACGTCTGTTCTCTTCAAATTCAAAATACAAAAGCCAAACTGAGTCTTGAGTTTTAGCCACAAGAAAAACTATCCGATGCGATATTATAAGCTGGAAGGTACAATTTTTAAATTTTGTTTTGCAGTTAACTTTAATATTCCACAAATGCTGCCTGTTGCCAACGCTCAACTATTTTACAGATTTGCTGCTTATTTTTTGATGTTGTCAAAAATCTATTATACAAATGTTGTCAAATGTGCCGTCAATTATGTTAGAAATGTCGCAAATTTTGTAAAGGTCAAGTATGGTGAAGAATTCGTTAGACGTAAGGCAAATATTGTTAGGGAAAGCTAGCGTAAATTTAGCCAAACAAATTTCCTAACATGAATTCACAAATATCCATTTGTTTCTCATTTGTATCACTTTTATCTTGCTCGTTTGGCTTTAATTGTTGGAAATATTTCTCACATACGTTTCTTAAATTTGCGATATCTTCTCCAACATTTCACAAATTTTTTCAATGTGCGATAATTTTTTACGATGTTTTCTGAAATATTACAAAACGTTTGTCACGATATTTTCTCAAATATTATCCAAATGTCGGTCTTTCGATGTTTTCCCAAAGACTGATTTAATACCCGTTTTTGCGACGTTTTCTCCAGTACTGCACAAATTATTGCAATATTTTCTCAAATACTACACAAATTGTTGCAATATAAATTTTGTCAAATTTCCGATACGTTCTTGAACTTTAAGCTAATTTGTCTAAAATGCGTAAGAAATGTACGCACTTGTAACAAATATTTGCAAATCTTGTATGCAGAGCAAATTTTAATTTTACTAAAACAAATTTGCATAAACGCAGAGCAAAATTTCTCGAATTATTGGTTTATTTGTATGTTTTTCAACTGCCAGTTACAATGGTGAAAATACGGTACCATGAATCTGTTGCCGTGATCACCATCGTCATCAGCTATAATAATGGACGTCCAGGATGGGTAACAGATTACAAAGGACCTCCCGTCCTACATGCATAAGTGTGAAGGTAAATAACAACTCGAAAACATTTATGCCAGCGCACACATCTTGTCTCTCCACTTCATTTTGACTTCATTCCCCCGCTTTGATACATTGTATGGCTCTCCAAAGTTTTGCGTCATTCCTTTCTCTCAAATCCTGTCTTTCACCCAAGCCCATAGAAAATGTCCTGAGGTCCTCATTATGCCCCTATGCCACTCCTCTTTATCCCTTCGTATAATCCATAGGGATCAGGAGTACCAGTGAGGCTTTTGAGAGGCACCGCTCTGGCACTTAATAAAATCCTCAAACATTGGACATAATAAACAGCGTTCGGCAGCCTTTCACTCTTCTCTCTCTTTCAAAGGCCATGATTGGTATTTATTCCTTGTTATTATTACACATTCATGTGTCATCGGAATCTCTCTTTGGCCCTCGTTCGTTTTTTAATCTCATCCCCTGCCTTTTTTTTCGAGTTTGTTACAGTTTCATTATTCCCATCCTTCCAAATGCTGTGGATTATCTTCCATAAGAGCTACACTTATCTATCTGTATATGTTACTATAGTCAATTCTCTGTATAACGGACCTCCTTATAACGGTTTTCGCACTATAACGGTGCTCACAAACCCGCCCGAGACCATTTTAATGCTAAAATCTTCTTCTATAACGGTTATTTCGTAACGGTTTTTTCGTTATACCGGGGAAGCTCTGAATCCCCGACCAATAAAGGTCTTTTGCTATAACGGTTTTAGGCAACGCCCACACACGCTATACCGGTTTTTTCAAATTTCTGAATCCCCGCCTTAAATTCCTTTTTGCAATAACGGTTTTCAGGCCGCGCCCTCACACGCTATACCGGTTTTTCGGTAATTTCGAATCCCCCGCCTTAAAACCGTTTTCTGACGGTTTTTCTTATACCAGTTGTTCGTTATACCAGTTTTTCTGACTGCTTTTTGCTAAACCGTTATAGAGAGAATTGACTGTACATGCAATAGAATGTCCTATACGTTTTATGTCTTCTCTTAGCATGCATGGAAAGGAAAAAATCAGAAAAAACCACTTCTCTGCGGAAAATTTTACTGCGGATGTACACCCTATCTGCACCAGAAAAAGTGCTCTTATAACCAACTGCTGGTATAGAGAATTAGTTAAAATATATTAATAATATTTAATGAAGATTATTTTCAGACTTAACTTTGGTAATTCTCCAAATTCTAACAATAATTACAAAATTGGGCGTAAATATTTACGTTTTAGTGCGAAACGAACAAAATTGTGCTGGTATAGAGTTCCGGTGCTGTTCTAGAGAAAAAGTAAATGTTGAAGGGATACCCGACTTAGGCGCTAATGCTGTTATAGGGAGAAAGTGTTGCTGTAGTGAGAGGAATGTGACCGAGGGAAGAAAATACTCAGCTGTTATAGAGTAACTCCTGTTATAGGGAGTGCTCTTACAGAGAGCACACTTTACATGGTATAGCTGTTTGGGGGATTCAGCACTGCTGTTGTAGAGTATGTGCTCTTATATAGGGAAGGCCGGTATATTGAGAGTCCACTGGAACCAAATAAATTTGCGATTGGACTAATATTTTCAAAAATTCTTCGAAGCGTCAAGATGCAAATTTCGTATATGCTTGTCAGGAAAAATGCAAAAAATTTATCAAATGGCAGCAATTTCGGAATTTCTTACAGAATTTTCTCTTTTATGTAAGAATTCTAAAGAGAATAAATGCCATTTCCATCGTAAAAACTTGGCCACGGCAAAGAAAAAAAGGAGACCAGAAATTCGGATGCAATGAATTTTTTCCAAATAATTTTATTATTTTGGCCGTCATCTGTACAAATTCTGGAAAAGTCAATATAGAAAACTTACAAATATGCGAGAATTACACAACCACAAAATAATACACGTACGGTCGTACTTATAAATATGAACAAAATTTTCCTCATGTTTTTCCTGTAGCAAATTTTAACACTCGCAGCACTTCCCGCCCACAAATTTCTAGGCGTTCAAAATGCCCCTTTTTACAAATTAAGTTCACATTCCCGCCTTCAGCGTTAAAGGGCAAGTCTATTTTGGTTCAATTGGCTTGTCACATGGACGTCCCCGGAAATTATTTGGGGCTTTATTACGTACAAAGGGGCAAGGGGCGGGGGGTCACACGGGGCAAAGTGAGACCATTGAAATCTTGACCATTGAAATCTTGGAATGTTTTGTAGAATATCTTTAACTTTATATTGAACATCACATCCACCTGGAATAGCTATCGGAGCTGAAGGGATGGGAAGAATTCCAGGTCGTTGGCCAGGAAGAGTCGTTGCCCGTCTGCCAAGGGATGTTGTGGTGACCGTGAGAGCTCAAATCCCCGGGGTTTGTCGCGGAATTTGACAGGAAATTCATCATCTGTGCATTTCAAGAGGAAAAAGGTAAACAACAACAGATTAGGACTCACTCATGACCATTGAACTTTCATTCTCAATAATAAATCTCCCCAGATAATGGAAGAGATTAAATTTAATTTCTATTCCGGAAATGCCATGTCTGCGTTTAAATGCAATTAATCCCAAAGGACAGATTCCAGCGTCAATAGATCATTGAAATGCATGTGCGACAAATTGCGACAGGCTGGGAAACCAGAAAATCAAAAGAGAGAGAGAGAGACAAAAAGGAACACAAATACAGTCGACTCTCTCTACAACGGCTTAGCAAAACGCACCTACAGTGCAATCTCTTTATAACAACACTGAAGGAAAGAAATTATCGTAGTAAATCTGTCGGGCGGGTTTGTGAACGCCGTTATAGTGCGGAAACTGTTATAGGGAGTTCTGTTATAGAGAAAGTCGGCTGTGAATGGAGAATAACAAAAAATAGAGACAGAGATCGGGAGTGAGAGACAGAGAAAGAGAGTGAGACAGAGAAAGAGAGAGACAAAGAAAGAGAGAGAAAGAGAGAGACAGACAGAGAGAAAGGGAGAAAGAGATAGAAAGAGGGAGAAAGAGAGACAGAAAGGGAGAGAGAGACTAGGGGCATCACAGAACACACTCAATGTCCCATGTCAACATTACAATCTTATCTTACGGCTTCATCTCTTTTGCCATCACACTTCCAATGTGTCCCCCTGAATAATGTGACCCCATAATAAGGTAAAAATAGCCCTGATCCCCAACAATCTTCTCTTGATGGGAGAAAAACAGTAAAAAAACACACGGACACGACAGGAGTGCATGGTGTATCCTAGTAATTAAAACGTTTTATATGGACATTACACATTCTAATTGTTGCTGATTCCCCCGTTTTTCTTCCCCTTAAATAAGTGCTGAAACAAGGAGAGCACACACTACTTCTTTTGAATGGATTGCCCCAAACTTTTTCCCTCGCAGGAGAGGAAACGCGTGGGAGATCCACTTCCTCCCCTTTTTTGACACATTGCACAAAAATCCTGGCTAAAACTTGCCATTGTGTGCATGTATTGATAGGGCAAAGAGCGTGGATAAAAGAAAATAGTGATAGATATGAAGGAGAGGGGGAATGAAATTTAGGGTAAGAGAGAGAGAGAGAGAAAAAAAAAGAGACGAAAAATATGTTTGACTCAAGTTCCGTAATTGCGTGGGTAGAGCAATTGTGTTTTTAGCCATGTGGTGAAGCTCCCAGAGCAAGAGTTTTCTAACTTCACGGCGGATTAGCCGTCAAGTCTGGTCAGAATGGATGCAACCAACCGAGAAGATGAGAAAGAAGGGAAACATTGAAGGCAGGAGTAAAAGTACTATTAGAACATGTAAGAGTGCTAGCACAGTTGCTCTCTCTCTCTCTCTCTCTTTCCATCACTGTCTCTCCCTCACTCTCCCCCTTCGGAATTAAAAGAAGAGTAGTGAGAAAAATAAAAGTAGGAATTTTTATCGTGAAAACGATATGCATAATGGTGGGGTCATACATGAGTATTTGATATATAGATTGGATCACAAGACCACTTAAGTACACTGTCGCCGATCCAGAAAAAAAAAGTTCAAAAATATATTAGAAACATATATAAAGTACAGTATTTAAGAACAAGACCATCTTCGTATACTTGATTACTAATCTCTATAAAGTGCCTTCAGACGTTAGCCGCCATTGGGAAAAAATTTAAAAGCTATTCCCGTTCCCTTTTTGGCTTAAGGTGTGTGCGCGCGAAAGGGATATCGTCTCACTTTCTCTCTCTCTCTCTCTCTCGTCTATTCTTTCTATTCTGTCTCTCTTTCTCTTGTAGATAATCGTAGAAAAAAGAAGAAAAAAAGGGAGGTAAAAGAGCTTAGAGCTTTGCCATTGATCTGATATTTGATAGTCCTGGTTACTGGTTTTATTTACTTCTAATAAAAGCCGCGCACTCTTCCTTTCCCCCGCCGTGGTTTTTCTCCTATTTACCGTCCATTAATACTCCATCCACCCCGTGTTTACCCTCTCACACAAGGAGTCAATACCTTTGAAATAATTATTTTGGGGCATTTGTATATATGTATACAAATACTGACATCATATCCGTGGATACATACCCTTTCCGCAGACTTTCTTTTTTTTTTCTATACAAACAACGTCTAATACTTTACATCCTTTTGAAATCATTTTCCTCTTCAAAGCACCGCGAATCTTTCACATTTTATCTTCAAATATACTATGGATCTGTATACATAAGTATCTCCGTCTTTTGGCTCTCTGTACATTCGTCGACTTTACTATATGTACATATTATGAGAATAGGCCTTTTACCCTCCCAGTTTCTAGGATATTCTTCCAAGTAATAAATGTGATATCCTTTTTTGACACAATTTGTTTGCAATCAGACTCCTTTGCACATTCCCAAAATTGTACCGGGAGTAATGGGATGTCGTAATTTGTTCTAATTATGCTGGACAGGTGCATATGGAAAGATAGAGGATGGGGAAGTGCCCGTAATATTATTTGCACCATTTATCTATACTCTCCTAAAAAAAATCTGTCCTTCACCAACTTGAAGAAGTCAAGGAGGGGAGTAGAATGAAAGCTTTTAGTATGACAAACCCCCAAAAAAATATTCAAAATAGTTACCAAGGGGGAAAGATTAATAGTATGGAGGCAGAATAATTATTTAGTATGTTTTGATGGCTCCGTAACGATCCCTTTTTCTTTCCTTGTATACAATATAAACTATTAATACTTGAGAGACATGAAAACGTCTTTTGTGACAACTCAATTAGTCTTTAACCCTTTTCCACTCCGACTCCAAATCACCGTTGATTGGCTGGAATGATTGGGCCCCCTCTCCAAAAAAAAAAACGTTTCTACCCCTCTCTCAGAGGGCAGTGTCATACACAAATGAGGCATAGAAGCTGAACAAAACTGATCTGCATTTAATTACACTACTATCAGCTTCACTCCAGACAATGTATCAATCATCTCTTTTTGGAGTCTCCCCTGCACACACACACACTCGTATTTACTTCCTCCCTCTGCATCCTTCCTTCCTCTCTTCCTCTATACTCTATACTATTTATTATAATGCCCATGGAAAATTTCATCCTGTAAAAAAAATACAAAAAAAAAGAAGAGAAAAGAAAGCCTTTCTCCCCCCCTTATGCATAAAGCCTCGTGATTACAATATAATAAAAAATGATGAGTTTTTTAAAGGCCATTCCACTTCCCACAGTGTTGTATACAAGCCCATGTATACTCGTGACAATAACGTCCTCTACTACATATTATATGACCCGGGCTTTTTATACATTTTTTTCTCCAAAGAGAGAAAGAGAGAGAGAGAGGGAGAACGTTCTCGCGCTTCACTGGCGCTGCCACACTTCTCCATGAATATGTACGACGGCTCTATAGTTTCCATGGATGTGACATAATAAAGGATGTACATAATTATGAAGGGCGAGGAGGAAAAGTATGTATGAGTTTGGGAGAAAAACCATAACCCCAGCAAATTCTCTCTCTCTCTCTCTTTCCACAACTACTTTAGCACTACAGATAACATGAGGCTGGATGGGAGTCACACCCGTTTGAAAGTGATCAAAAAGGTGCTAAAAAGTTGGAGAATGAAGGGTGAGGAGGACAACAAAATGAAAAAGTAGTCGACAGGTCGGCACGTGAGCTCTGTAATAAATTCAATGATAAATGATTTGAGTTGACTGGAGCTGAACCAAAAAAAAAGGGGAAAAAATGCTTAATACTGGAAAAAAAGGAAAACTATACCCTGCTCTATGCATCAGTATAGGAGCAAAGGGGGAAAGTGAACGTATGTATATTTGTGGAGAATGGTATGTATGTATACGTATTATATTATGGGGGAGAAAAAGTAAGTAATAGGTATACGGTGTTTCCCGTATTTATCATAATAGATGAGGAAAGCGTGTGTTGGAACTTTTCTGGTCTGTCTGTGTGTCTGTCTGTGAGGCACAACTCAATTTACCTAACCCTCGTTGACTGCCATTCTTCTCCTCCCGCACTCATTGACATCTCCAATTTTTCCTCAAATTAACTGCAACTTTCATGGTTCGTTACATCAAAATCTGCACCGAAAACCATCTACTGTGGTGTGGCGGGAGGGAGGAAGAGAGACGGAGAAAAACTCCAACTATTTTAACCTTGGCCTTTTCCACATTCTGCCTCTCTCTCTTTCTCTTTCTTTCTCTCTCTTTCTCTCTTTTTTTCTCTCTCTCTCTTTCACTCCATTTCACTCTCTATCTCTCTCTTTCTCTCTTTTGTTCTCTCTCTCTCTTTCTCTCTCTTTCT
>JAQGBT010004507.1:0-16353 GCA_034698585.1 Disparrhopalites patrizii
CTCGCTTTCTCTCTATTTTTCGTTGTAATTTTTCTCTCTTGCTTTCTTTCAATTTCTATCTCGCTTTCTCTCTATTTCTCGTTGTAATTTTTCTTACTTGCTTTCTGTCAATTTCTATCTCGCTTTCTCTCAATTTCTCTATAGCTTTCTCTCTTTTTTTCTCTGTTTTTTTTCTCTTGCTTTCTTTCAGTTTCTATCTCGATTTCTCTCCCTTTTTCTCTGTTATTTGTTTCTCTCCCTAACCAAGTTATTTCTCCTTCTTTCTCTCTGTTATTTGTTTCTCTCACTATCAATGTTATTTCGGTTGTCGCTCTCTCTGTTATTCTTCTCACTTACTTGCTCATTTTGTTTATTTCCGTTTCTCTCTTTTCCACGCTGCTTTTCTTGCTTTCTGTTTTAACAACCTGTCTCACTTTCTCTCAATTTCTTTTTCCTTCTTCCTGTTATTTTCTCCCCTTGCTTTCGCTCTTATTTTCCGTCGCTAACGTCTTTTCTATCCCTGTATATCTGCGTCTCTCTCACTCTCTCACCTTTTCTCGCTTTCTCTCACGTATAATATTACGAGAACTTTGGAAAGTTCCCAGTAGGTAAATTTAACAATTTTCCTTTATATTTCCCCATACTTTCGCTCTCTCACCCTCCTTTTTCACTTTCACTTGCTTCCTTAGCATTTATTCCTGCTTCCACCAACTTTCTCCTTTTACTGCCGGATGCTGATGTTGTGTCTTGCTATTTGCAAAATTAATCAGGAAGATAAAGGGCAAGTGATGGCAGGCGGGAGAAACAGTGAGACAGGGCGAGTGAGAGAAAGCAAGAGAAAGCAACAGAGAGAGTGGTAGAAAGAGAAAGAGAGCGAGAGAGAGAAAGATTGAGAGAAAGAGAGAGATAGAGAGAGAGAAAGAGAGACGAGATAGACAGGAAGATGGAGTGAATAACAGCTTCTGTCTCCCTTCCTCTCGCCTTCCCTCTTGATTTCTGTTCAGAGGAGCCACCGCAGCCTAAGACGACCATAAATTATTCACGAGTCTCTCCGCTTTTGCCAAAGTAATTAATCCTCTTTCCTTCCCAGCCCCGGCCCTTCTCTCCATCTTTCTCATTTGCTCCTTCAAGCGCACAAATGACGCTGATGCTTGTCCAGCTTTTCTCCTAATTACGCCCATTGACCCACTGCCGAAGGAAAAAAGCCCCTGAGGCTTCCAGAAAGGTGAGTGGACTCCTTTTCCCCCCCTCCCTCAACTTTCTCTTACTCCCATTATTCCCCAGGAGATTTCTCTGCCTTTTATCCCACAACTTTAGCCCATAACTCCGTACCTCCAGCTTTTCCCCTTCCTCTCTCATTTAAAGTGTCGGCTCCAGTGCCAAAATTGACTTCAATGTTGGTAATAATCCCCAATCAATTTTTTTTCTTATGCTTCCTTGCCAAATTCCCTGGAAGTCTCTGTGGATTAATTCCAGGAATTTTTCCGTGGGGTTTGTCTTTGAAGAGGGAAAAAATCCTCCTTCGTGGTTTGTGGCATTTCTGATGAATGTACCCACAGAATTTTCTCGTTCGTGTCCAATTTTTATGCACCCTTCCAGACATTTTTGTCTGCCTGGAGAAATGCAAGTTTTATGGCCGTCCGGCCCCACTTTTGGAGGTAATGATTGTGGGATTAATTTTGTGGGGTATATCTGGTTTCCCTGAATAAACGATTTGGCTTTTGTCTCATAAGAAGTGGCTTGATTGGAAGTGAATGATGCCGTGTTTATGGATATTAATTCTTTGGTCATCATTAATGCCTTGCTGAAAGGGAAGGATTGTTTTTAAGAAATAAATTGGAGAGTGATGTGGAAATGGGGAGAAGTCCTTTCCATTTTGGAGAAAGTTGGGGTTTAATTAATCTTTGTACTTTAAATCTATATATATGGTTGTGAAATTTCTAATTTAGGAAATGGAAACTCCGCCGGATTTTTGAAGGGACTATTATTTCGGGGATAAATTGCTGGGGAAAGTCGGTATCATTTAACCAGCAATTTGTTTTTGGTCTCAAATTCTGGGGGGGACGGCGTCGGGGATCAATTTGCTTGGGAGAAATCATTTCCCGCAATTAATTGTTGTCTGGAGCTTGTCAAGTAGATATATGTATATTGTTTTCGGAGGCGGTGAGAAAATTTGGCTATACGGAAAATTAATGTGTGTATTTATATTTATTAAGTAGATATTGATAAAGCTGTATTTCTGGAGGGAAACTACGGAATTTAAGAGAACTCACGATTAGTACATTGTTAGTATGAACCTAATCATTTTTATACTTAAAGATCCATAAATAATTCCGGTGAAAAGCCAAATAAAACTGGGCAACCCGATTTTTTACTAGATGAACGAAAACTTCCTCAAGAAATGGATATACATACATATAGATATGCTAACTGATCTAAAGTAAAAAACTGTTTAATTATAGATTTTGATCATTACTCGTTGACTCTTCCGTCAATAACATATTCTGTAACACGCGCAGGTTAATAATTACAAAATAATTTTAATGTAATTCCTAACAAAATGCGTAAAACGCAGGTTTTTCAAATTGAGTTTTCTCCACAAAAGACTTGAGCATTTTGTTTTATCTTTTTGCAAATGCTGCACACATAACTGCCATAACTGGGCCAATTCTTGTTCGATGTAGTTTGCGGCTTTTTTACTGGAACCGCAATAAACTTCTACGCAAAACGATCTGATCATCTTATTTTTACTATTTTCATGGACTATGAGCTATAGCAATTGGGGACGATTCAGTTAATTTTTGTGAACTCATTTTTCGGAAATGCGCCCGTCAGTTTTTTAAGCTAATTTTTTCTATTAGTTAGCTTTGATCTTTCGGAATTTTTTATAGTCACTTTTGTCTTTAAGTAAATTCGGTTGTAATTAGTTTTTCTTTTACGTGGTGCCTCTTTTAGTTTTTCATTGACGGGATTCCTCTTTTAGATTCTATCTGACGGCATCCCTCTTTTAGTTTTCTCTGACGGGATTCATATTTTAGTTAGTGTTGCTTTTAAGGAATTTTGCTATTACAGTCGGCTCTCTCTCTCTATAACAGTCCCCTGTATAACAGTACCCCCGTTATAACAGCAGCAAAAAATGCTCCCCTCAAAAACTTTCTCCACTTGTTAACATAGAAATGTCTGTTCTCTATAACTGTTTTTCGCTATAACAAGCAAAATTTGATGCTTTATAGGGTGCTGTTATCGCGAGAGTCGACTGCATAGTTGTTTTTTTTTTCAAACAATTCAATTTTTAGTTTGTTTTATTTGGCAGAATAATAGTTTTGCTATTAAGTAATATTACTATTAATTGGTGTTTTGAAATCATTTCATTTTTAGTTGGCTTGGCTTTTAAGAATATTTTTTATTAATTTTCATCTTGACAATTTTTTGTATTAATTTTATTTTTAAGGAATTTTTATATTCGAATTTCGCTTTTAAGAGATTTTGTCATCAGCCATGCTTTAAATGAATTTCACTATTACAGTGGACTCTCGCTACAACAACCCTGATGGGATTGGCAAAAATGGTTGTTATATGGACAATGTGTACAGAATTCCATACGTATACGAAGGGCTGAAATATGAAGTTGTTATAGAGAAAAATTGTTATAAGGAGAGTTGTTATAGAAGGAGTCCAGTGTAGTCAGTTTTGCTTTTTAGGAATTCCGTTTTCAGTTAGTCCTACGTTCACCTAATTTTTCTTGTGTCCTGTTTTTTTACCAAACTATACATGTGCACTCAGCCAAAAATAATCCCTATTAATTAGCATAAATTGTGAAACAAAAAAAAAGCAAGAAAATACAAAACCTTGTACAATTCTCCCCTCCAAAAAAATCGGATTCCATCCCACGTGCAGCGTTAAATTTTTTTTTGTAGGGGAAGGACAAAAAGGGTTGTGATAAAAAGAAGAAAAAACCCGGATAAAATCATTGGAATTACTGGAACGTGTAAAGAGCCAGGGGAATCCCCTAGGAAATCACCTGCTCCTGTCGTCCACTCCCCTCTCGTTCCTCTTTGGTGGCCTAAAGAAGGAAACGTTCCGTATAAATGTTTTTTTTTTCCTCCCCTTTTTTTATTTTTCCTCTTCCCATAGTCTCCTTTATTTTATCTTTGACTTGGGAAAAGTACCCCGGCACAATTTGCATGCCGTAAAAAAAAGGAGGGATCGTTTTCTCCAGGGGTGCATGTTGGTATATATGTAGATTTTATTTTTATTTTATTTTTTTTGGTGGGGAAAGTATTTTTAGAAGGTGGGCAATAAAGCTCCTGGGCTTTCCCCTCCCATTTTAGTTCCTTTCGCCCCCCAAAAAAAGAGTTTACTGAGAAGGATTTTAGGGCCTTTGACAGCTCATCCTCCGTCCTTTTCAATAGCCATGGCTCATCCCTTTTTTTTCCATTGATTTCCCCCATAAAATAGTAGTCGTAGCCCCCCGCCTGGGAACCAAAGTGAGGGCTTGCAGGGGACTTAAAGAGAAAAGACCAAAAGAATGAGCTTTCACAAGGGAAAATAGAAGGAAAAAAATAATCCGGAGAAAGTCCAAAATATACAAAGAGTAAAAATACAAAATAAAGGGGGGAATTTTGAAGAGCAAAAAAATATAGATGTTGTATATAAAATGTCGAGAATTTTCCTTCCCGAATTATACGTTCTACCCTGGATAAGAAGATGCCTGGTCGTTTTTTTTACTTTTTTTTTGGATAGTTTTTTTTTATCCTGGAGAAAGCAATAACCACTTGCTCTTCCTCCATTCCTGTCTTGTTGATCTACTTATGTAAATTCTCACTGTCACTTTGGATGATTTTTTTTCGATTTTCTCCCTCTTCTCCATTCTATATCCTTTGCCTTGTCTCCCGGAATTTTCTGGAGGTGCCTTCACTGGAGGCTCCGAAAAAAGGTGGATGAAAGGAAGGATCCCCCAAAAAATTCTCTTTTGGTCTTGTTATAAAACTGGAGAAAAAAGCTCCATTCTTCCCCCTTTTTTTGGAGGAAAATACGATTTACCTGCAACGAATGCTCTTTTTTTGGAGGATTTTTTTTATTATTATTTACTCCCCATTCACTTTCCCGTTAACGTCAGTCTCCTGGGAAGATTTGGCCGGGTGTCAGTGGGTGCCGTTCCGATCCATCACTTTCTTACTTTATTGGACACTTTCTGGTCCATTAGGTCATGCTTTAAGTCAGAGTGTTTTTCTGGAAGTTAGAATATAACCCTTTCATCTCGAGGCCAATCTCGGCCTTTCACTTCATCATCCTCCGTCTTTGTCTTCTCCTGGGTCTCACTACCTTCTTAGGATCTGACTTTATTATTCCCCGAATTACATTATTGGGTGTTACCAGACATTCTGGGATGATGTTACTCGGAATTGTTGATAAAGGTCTTATTGTTAGTGGGAAAAAACCAAGCCAACCCAAGCATGTACCGTATAACAAATAGGGTTGCTTTTCGGTTACTTTATTATTTCCCTTTCGTACCTGAAATTCTACTTGACATAGAATTTTCAAGTATGAATTTGAACAAAATCCGAATTTGGTTAAAACACCAAGGAGACAATACAACCAAGGAAATTTTTAAGCTCATTGAATCAAGATCAAAATTACTGGGGCAAGCCAACCTATTCTTTTTATTGCTAAAATATTTTACAGCAAAAATTGATATTTGTATGTTTTTTTAATTTGGGCTAATAGTTTTTGATATATTTAAAAAAAAATATGCCGACGTTGAGCTCAAAATCAACAAATTAAAGTAATTTCCTGCCTTTTCTTGCACAAAACTACACTTTTTATGGAGTTTGCTGCAAATTTGCTATTTTTACCCGAAGATTTCGGTGTTATGCTTATTATGCTTCTTTTCTTCAAATTATGCTTTTCATGCTTTTGTTTGTACAAATTGACTTTAACGTGTCTAAAACTTCCTTAGAAAGGCATAAAATTGTTTAAAACTATTAAGGTTTACTATTGAGGTTTACTATTAAGCTTCTCAAGCTTTTGGATTGCCATACAAATTACAGTGAAGTCTCTATATAACTACTCTGAAGGGAAGAAAAAATACATACAGATATATGGTGGCTCGGAAATGTTGTTACATACAGTGGACTCTCGCTATAACAACCCTAAACGGAAGTACAAAAATTGTTGTTATATGGGAAAGTTGTTATATGGAACAATTAATACGTACATTACATATACGAACGGCTGAAAAATAAAGTTGTTATAGAGACAAATTTGTTATAAGGAGAGTTGTTATAGAGAGAGTCCACTGTATATAGAACATTAAATATGTATTTTGCGTATGCGAAAGGCGGGAAAAATATTGTTGTTGCAAAGAAATGTTGTTATAAAGAGATTTTTTATAGAGAGACTCCACTGTAGTTAATCGAATATTTTCAAAAAGTACAATTTGTCCAGTCTGAAAATGCTGGAAATGTTGGAAAATGTTCAGTCTGAAGACATTGGAATCTCTCTACAACAACACTGCAGGAAGAGCAAAAACTTTTGGTATTTGGGAAATGTGATATGGAACATTTAATACAGTGGAGTCTCTCTACAACAACATTGAAGGGACGGCAAAGAATGTTGTTACTGGTAACAGTCGTTATATATGGAACATTTAATACGAACCGTACATGTACGAAGGGCGGGAAAAATAATATTTTATAGAGAAATGTTGTTATAACGAGAATTGTTGTAGAGAGGCTCCACTACAACATAACTATAACTATAACTATAACTATGTATGTACACTTTTTACATGTACGAAGGGCGGAAAAAATAATGTTGTTATATAAACATGTAGTTACAAAGAGACTTATTATAGACAGACTCCACTGTAATACTTTGTTTGAAGCAGCCCTACAATATCAAAATGAAGCGATTTATTTATTCATCAAAAGAATTTATTTCCACAAAATGCACTTTTTGCATCTTCAGAAAATATTTATAGCTTATACACACAGGAGCTTATCCCCTTCCAAAAAGTGTTCGGCCCTATTTGTACAAGGGATTTTCAAGATCCATGGAAGAAAGACATATCTTTTGGTATTCTCAAAATCCTTTTACCACTACGTACCGTCATTTGCTCAGTCCTTAACAACACAATTTCCTTGATGTGAGCCAGCTCCTTTTGTATTTTGACGGAGCTTTTAGTCCTGTACATTGCATTTCCCCCTCGACTTTCCTCTTCTCTTCCCCGCTCTATTTACCTCCCCTTCCCGGGAGCCCATCACTTCCCCTGCACTAAAATCTCCATGGTTGCTGGGTAAAATGCAATCATATTTCCCCTTCCTTCCCCTTCTCTCTGTCTGTCCAAGAAAGCATTGTACACTTTTTTTTTCGTATTTTTTTCATAGAAAGAAATTCCATCACATTCACTCCCAACCTCTTTTTTGTTTATTTCCCCGTGTTTGCATTCCCGTTTATTTTTATCCGACGGAAGCAAGACGAAATGTCCATAATGGGACTGACAAACTAAGAATGTAAAAGAGAAGCGGTGGGGGGAAGATGAGGAATTAAAGGAAGAGGAAAAATCCAACGAAATGAGCTGAACAAGGAGGACGAATTGAAAAAATAAACAGGAAAAAAAACGTGGAATTCTTCCTCTGTAAAAAGCCCGCTTCCCCCTCATTTTTTACTCCTTCCATCCACTTTTAATACATTCTTAAGTTTCCGGGAACATGAAGGGCCGTGAAGGAACGGGGGAAAAAATTTAGCATTAATAAATAGGAAAACTTTTTTTTTCTACTTGTAAAACTTTGTACCTCAAAGGTAGTTAAAAAAGTCTGGCAAACATGAGCATGGAAGAGGAGCAAGATACCTGGAAGAGACGGAAGGGAGAGACAGACAGAGAAACGCAAAAACGGCAGACAGAGGCAAAGAAATGTAATGAAAGTATAGTTAGACCAGGAAAGAAAAGGTAGATGGGGAGAAGGTTGATGTAGAAAGTAGAGAGACAGAAACTGAGAAGTATGTATTACAGAGAAAGAAAGGATTTTGAAATAAAGACACCAGAATCAGATAGAGAAGGCAGAAATTAAAATATGGAAGGCACAGAGAACGAAAGGAGAGAGAGACAGAAGTCAGACAAAGAAGCAGAGACGAAAAAGAGTAAAGAAAGGAAGAGAACAATGGAAGAGATCAATGAAGAGCAGAAAAAGAGAAGAGAGAGAGAAAAAAAAGAAGAAAGAGAAGAGAGAGAGAGAATAGCAGAAGAAAGAGAAGAGAAACATATAAAGAGAAGAAAAAGAGAGAAAGATAACAATGAAAGTGAGGAAGAGCAGAAACAGAGGAGAGAGAGAAAAAGAGAAGAAAAAGAAAGAGCAGAACAAGAGGTAAAAAACAGAGATGAGGACCACAGAAATATAAAAAACAGAGATAAATACCAGAAAAAGATAAAGAGCAGAAAAGAGAAGAAAGACATATAAAGAACAGAAAAGGAGAAGAAAGAGAGACGATGAACAGAAAAAGAGAAGAAAGAGAGAGATCAAGAACAGAAAAAGAGAGACATAAAGAACAGAAAAAAAGAGAGATCAAGAACAGAAAAAGAGAAGAAAAATGGAGATAAACAGCAGAAAAAGAGAAGACGGAGAGATCAAGAACAGAAAAAGAGAAGAAAAATAGAGATAAAGAACAGAAAAAGAGAAGAAAAATATAGAGATAAAGAACAGAAAAAGAGAAGAAAAATAGAGATGCAGAGCAGAAAAAGAGAAGAAATAGAGATGCAGAGTAGAACAAGAGATGACGGAGGGATAAAGAACAGAAAAAGAGAAGAAAAATAGAGATAAAGAGCAGAAAAAGAGAAGAAAAATAGAGATAAAGAGCAGAAAACGGGAAGACGGAGAGATAAAGAGCAGAAAAGAAAAAGAAAAATAGAGATAAAGAGCAGAAAAAGGGAAGACGGAGAGATAAAGAGCAGAAAAAGAGAAGACAGAGAGATAAGGAACAGAAAAAGAGAAGGAAGAGAAAAAGAAAAGAAAGCTAGAGAGAGAGGGAGAGAGCATATAAGGAGAAGCGAGAGAGAGAAAAGGAGATTAGATTATTTCCTTTGAAAGAAGAGAGATAGAGAAAAGTTTAAGGATACAACAACTACTTTCCCCACCGATGTTCCCTCTTAATAAATACCCAGGATTACATCTTCTGTATGTACATATTAATGTATGCCCATATATAGGTCCATAGCTCCACAAAAATATAAGACAGTCAAAGCGGAGCGGAAAGAAAAAAAAAACAAGTCTAGGAATCATCACAATATCGTCTCAACATTCTCTTTTACTGCGAGTTGTAACAGTAAAAAGAAAGATGCTGAGAACCGGAGGAAAAGTAAATTAGTACAATTAGGACCTAACCTCATGTTTCCCCTTCATTTTCCCCTCGTTCCTTTTCAAAATACAAGAAAGCAAATGAAGTAAAAGTGGAGGGAAAGTTAAAGGAGAAAAAAATAAGGGGAAATATTCTTTACCCCAGGCAATAATGAGACTACAAAAAAAAGTTTTTCACCTTCCATCCACCCTCCTTCCCTTTCCATTTAATTGCTCCAGGTTCCTTTTTCGCCTTACTAAGACTTCCAGTTTCCAGGAATTGCAAACACAGAAGGAAGGCAAACAAGCACAAAAAAATGCTTTGCAAAGCACGTGTTTAGAATTTCTCCCGAATAAAATGTCCCACAGCATGGTTGAGAGAATTTGTTTGGGAGGAATTCTGGAAAATCAGCAGAAATCAGGAGGAGATGGAAAGTTTTGAGGGAGGCAAAAACTGTGGCATTAAACCAGGGAATAATTCCTAATTTGCTTCATTTAAATTTGGAAGGCCAGGGCTTTAGGCAGTGAAATCGGAGAAAGTGAAACTCCGACGGTGTTTTTTCAATTTTAGTATTAAAAGCGAAAGTATTCATTCATTTGGTTCTTTAATGAACATAATATATGTATCTTATATTATCAATATTACCAATTATGTTCTACAAAAGGCGGGAAAGTTTGAAAGGTATAGATTAAGAAAAAAAACATTTTTATCCCCCTCCCAATTTAGTTCAAAATCCAGGCATTTGTGTGGAATGGGGAAAACAAAAAATATTATTATGAATCTGCCTCATAATGTCCTAATAATATTTATTCATTTCTCCAGGCAAAATGGAAATGGTCCATTTTGCTCAATAGTTTATTTTCGAACAATAACCAAAAACTCTCATAACTTGGTCACATTTTCCAGGATTGGAATGAGAACATTTTTGCTAAATTTGCTATAAAATTCTGCAACGTATAAATATTTTTCTTCTGCACAACTGTGAGAACTTGAGGCTAGATAGAATATTTCTTGAAATTTTGCATTTATTTTCTTTGCTTTAATTTTCTATCAAAAGGCGTGTATTTTGTTGTGACGGGCCGGGAAAAATATATTGTTACAGTGGAGTCTCTTTATAACCCGTCTCTTTATAACAACATTTCTCTGTAAAAACAATTTTTTTCCAGCCCCTCATACATGTAAGGTGCATATTTGATGTTCTATAACTTTTCCCTGTAACAATATTTTTCGACCTTCCCGTCAGAGTTGTTATATAGAGACTCCACTGTACAGAGAAATGTTGTAATAGAAATATTGTTATACAGAACAAGTTAATAATGTCTAAATGCTATGGGAGAATGACAAATCTTGTTATAGGGAAATGTTCTAGAGTGGCTAGTTATAGAGAAACTCCTGTAGCAGGAGAAAGCAGTGGAAACAGCAAAACTTTCTCCTGTTCCCCTGTCCAATTTCCCCTAAAGGCTTTATGCATACAGACAATCAAAGGACAAGGAAAATATTGACTCACGTCCATCCCCATTTGTTACCTTATTGACTCAGGAGAAAGAGAGAGATAGAGAGAAAAGAAAACAAGGTCTATTGGCATGGGCTTGATAGTCAAATCAGGACGTTCAATATGTACCCAATTCGGTACCTGACCCATATAAAAAAATAGCTAATAATAATAATGAATACACAATTCCAGAGGACCAAACGCAATCAATCATGACTGAGTAAAGAAATGAATTGATTCCTCTTCTCCGTACCAAAAGAAAAAATTAAAACCAATTTCCCCGTCCAATCACTTGATGTATTAATCGACGGACTCAATTGATGTACACCAAAATGCCAACAGCTCCATTAACGTTTCATGGGGACAAACAAAAGCTCCTTCGTCTTTCCCGAAAGGTGCTTTCTTTTCCCTTGGCCGTGCTTTCCCCACATTTAATATTTGCGTTCATATAACACACAAAATACATGTTCATATTTACTGTGCGTCAACACAATTATTCACATTTCACTTGTATAATATACTTGTAGCTTGTATAATATACTTCTCCATTACCCATATCGGGCTTGTTGAAATGTCGATACTGACATTTAAATTCCTAATTACTTTCCCGCTATTTTTAGATATGTAAACACCCGTCAGTTTAGTGTGGGAAATTGCTAAATGAAATAGAGCATATGGATTCCAACTTATCGTATACATTTATTGGATCACCCAAATTTATTAAACTTCACGGTAAATACAATGAAATTGAGGGTGAAGTAGGTATAAATTTGATCATCTCCAAGCGACCTAAATACAAATTTATCATCTGAATTCCTCTATAAAACACGAAAATAACAAATCTATACAGATATCATTTTCAAATGCATTTAACGCTTTTTTGGGCGCTAATTTTTTTTACTTAAATATTAAACAAATAAATTTAAATATTAAATAAAATAAATATATTTGCATTTACAGAGATCATTTGCAAATGCATTTAACGCTTTTTTTGGCACACATTTTTTTGCTTAAATATTAGATAAATAAATTTAAATATTAAATAAAATAAATATATTTTATTTAATAAAATTTAATAAAATAACACATTTATACAGATCATTTGCAAATGCACACAACGCTTTTTTTGGACACTAATTGGTTTTTGCTTAAATTTTAAATAAATAAATTTAAATATTAAATAAAATAAAAATATTTGAACTTATTTCTGGTAAATAAAAACTCATTTGACCTTGTTAATCAGCCATTTTGTGGAAGCAATTAGCTGCTACTTTTGTTTCTGAGAGATTCAGTAATAATATGTTTATAATTTTGTATTACCAACATTACAAAGACATTTAACAAAATTTTGCTCTCGCATAATTATTTTACTAATGCATTCTGGTAAATAATTCAAATATTATCAGAGTATTTATTTTTCAGTACTCAACATATAGAGTTCAACTGAAGATTTTTAATTTTTAAATTGTCAATTTTTGAATTTTATCATTTTATGCATTAAGAAAAAAGGCGATAATAAATTTGTGGATTCTGGCCGCGTGGAGATGATCACATTTTCTCCTGTATGAATATGAACTAAATCCTTTTTTGGTTGCACACGAATGTACAATTTTTCCAGTACATCCAATATTTTTCTGTTGTACAAATATTTTCTATTACTGGGAACATTAATCCGAATTTATATCATCAAAATATCCCAATATTAATCGCGGAATTCGCGAAATTCGTTTCTTTATTCGTATATAAAATATTTATTTCTATTTATTATTTATCACACCAGAAATATACACAAATACGTAAAACGAAAGGTACGTATACATATGTATGTATATTACATATAGAGCAGACATGAATATGAAATATTAATAAGGAGACAAATCATAAATGTAATATTACCTCTGTCGTTTGTAATTCCTTGTCCAGAATCAGTGTGGGCGAGGTCCTGGAGCCTCTCCGTAGGCGGGAGGGTCACATTCGGATGTCTCCTGGAATTCTCGGCGTCAATAAGGAAAATCAGCCCAACACTCACGACGGTGGCGGCGAGGAAGAGGGTGACGACCGAAAGGGGTGAGTCGTACCGACCCATGCCGCTGATCAAAGTCTCTGTTCTCACAAATGACCCATGTATACTGGATATTCTGGAGAACCAAAAAAAAAATGTGGCCTCAAAAAATAAAGGTCACACAACTGTTGTAGAAAATATTTCCCCTTCAAAAAGAGGAGGAAAAAAGATATGGGAAGAGACAGAAGGTGACGTTTTTTTTAGTTTTACTTTCGTCTCTGGATGCGACCGCAGTTGGGAAGTGCGTCGGGATTACAATGATAAAGAGCGAGAAAGAGTGAGGGAGAGAGAGAGAGATTGAAACAAGTGTTGAACAAGAGAAGCTCATAAACACTTGTGTACACACACACAAGCGTTGCCAAATGAAGGGGCATGAGAGAATGAAATGGAATTTTGTGACCAAAAGCACAAGATATGTACTATAGAGCTCCTCCGCGGTTCTTTATTTCAATTCAAACTTGAAATCGTACTTACAGTTCTATTTTCACGTTCATATTTGCACAAAATTACAACTTCCTGCAACAATAAAATATAAATAAATACGGGAAGAAAAGAATGAAATTGGCATCTCAAAATGTTATGCTAAGCGCCTGAAATTTTTAAAATGAGCGCCTACAAACTTAAAAATGAGAACTTAAAAATGAGCGTCTACAAACTTAAAAATGAGAACTTGAAAATGAGCGCCTACAAACCCAAAAATGAGAACTTGAAAATGAGCGCCTGACATGTCTAAAATAAGCGCCTGCAAATACCAAAGTGAGCGCCTGCAAATTTGAAAATGAGCGCCTACAAACTTAAAAATGAGAACTTGAAAATAAGAAATTCTTAAAATGAGCGCCTGAAATGTTTAAATTAGCACCTGAAATTTTTAAAATGAGCGCCTGAAAATTTTAAAATGAGCGCCTTATATTTTCAAAATGAGCACCTGCAGATTTAAAAATGAGCGCTTCAAAATTTGAAAATGAGCGCTTCAAAATTTAAAAATGTGCGCTTCAAAATTTAAAAATGAGCGCTTCAAAATTTAAAAATGAGGGCTTAAAATTAATATGCTGAGCGCCTGAAATGAGCGACTGTTATTTAATGAGTGCCTGCAGATTTAAAAATGAGCGCGTGCTATTTAAATATGATTGCACAATTTCACTTGTCACAATTGCACTTGCTGTATATCTGCAATCTGAATATGCTTTCTTTGACACACTCCTTTTTTTAAAGTAAAAACAGTTTATAATTTCGAGTTTTAGAGAATTGGAAAACGGTGATTCACAAGTACTTTTTAAAAACAATTTAAACATGATTACGATCATACCATGGCCCTGCTGCTTTTGGAAGTATTTTTTGGTCAGTACCAGTTTTTAGTGTTGTGTAAAATACTTACAAACTGTATAGTGTAAAATGTACACATACGTAAATATTTATTCCGGTGGTGTTATAGTACTCTAGAATTACAGTCAATTAATGGGAGAGATTGTATATTTTGGAGAAACTTCGTTTTCTCATTGCCTTTGCGGATTGCTTTATTTTTTGTTGTTTAATTTTATTAAAATGATTTAGTTTTTTAAAATTCGAACTTAAAAGTGTTTATGAAATACAATTTGTGCAAAAAAACAAGCCCAACGGAATTTGTTCTGTATTGGTTGAAAAAAGTGGATATGGAATAAGGAACATTTGAAATAAAGTAATCTTTTAGAAAATCTATATTTTCGAGTGAATTAGCATACATTTTTGATTTGATCAACTCCGAGAATGATTAAATGAATAAGTTATAATTTATATTGAGATGTAGTGTTTTCTTTTATATTCGGAATGATATTCTGCAAGAGCTTATACATATACATATTATATTAATATTATATACATATTTACATATATATTATATAATATATGTATATTATAGTTTTTTTATGTTCCTGAGTGGAGTACGGCAAAAAATCGTTATAACGTCTAAATTATAAAAAAAAAATCCTAAACTTGAACTTGAAAATCCAAGCAGCACTGGCATTTTTCACTTACGATGTGAGTTACGATTGGGTCGGACCTATCGTAGATTTACGGGCAAAGTTACGATACTTTCTGGACTAAGATTTTGTGAGAATCGGAAAAATCTTAACTTTTATCTTAAGATCGATTTGGTATCTTAAGATCCTTCGAGAATTAGACCCCAGAAATCTGACCTTGAATAATATAAATGTAATTAATTGTTCGAGTATTTTTAAGGATCTAAAAATATCAAACACAAGTATCGGTAAAAATGGGACTTAAAACTGCACTTGTTACCGAAATTAATCCATAAAATTGAACTTGACCCAATACGGAACTCTATAATGTATACTGTGTCATCGTAATCCTCCCTCCAGCTCACTTATTATACTTGCTGAGTCCACCAAAATAAAAATGGGAGTGTTTGGCGGAGGAAGACATAATGTATGCGTGTCCCTCGTGTGGTTATGCCATAATTAGGGAATGTGCTCCTGTCAGCACCAACGGAAAAAATAATAATAAGTTACATACTCTAAAATATATCCTTATTCATACCACGTTCTCACTATATAAGAAATATATGGAGAAAAAAAAAGTGTACCATCTGCTTTTGGTGGATTAATAAGTGGTAAACCTCTTTTATCCTCCTCTCCCTCTCGTCCTCTCTCTTTCCTTTGCATTTTCCTCTTCATTTTTTCCATCTGCCTGATATTTGCTACTGGGCAAACTAATTCATATATCGGACCCTTCAGGAAAGACTCAGTCAAAAACTTTTCCCTTTCAACTTTCAACTACTTTTTTGAATGTCCCTTTCATATCCATTTACTTTTTGACGCTTCCATTGTAATTATTGATCGTAATTAATTTATATAAAAATATTATATAATTTTCTATGCGCATACATTACATCTATGTACGTACACAAAAAAGTAATAAGTTGCATTGCAAACCAATAGTTTACCGAACGGTTTTTGTACTGGTTATTTAACCTTTCTTTACTGAGGGGAAAAACTATGTAAAAAAAATCTATGGGCACTATGCTAGAAAGGTTATACATAAATATACTGTATACAGTCCACTCTCTCTATAGCGGCTTCCCTTAAATCAGCAATTTTTCTCTATAACGAAAAACCGTTAGAGTGTACACTGTATAGAAATTTCTGTTTTAACAATTGGAGAAAGTTGGGGGGGGGGGAGAATTTTCTGCTAACGTTACAGAGAGAAAACCGGTATAAAAAGTACGTTACAGAGAGAGTCGACTATGGTTGTATAACGAATGCAGTTGAAGAAAGTTTGCATAAGTGAAAAGTCCGGTCTTTGGAAGGGCTTTGGAGAGATATGAGCATTGAAATTCCTGTTATTATTAATAAAATATCAGAGAAAGGAGACGAGGGAATTCTGCCGTCTCTTAACGGCTGATTTACTTTCCTACTTGTCCTGTCTCTCTCTTTCTCTCTCTCTTTCTCCCACTCTTTCTCTCTCTCTCTTTCTCTCTCTCTTTCTCTCTCTC